>SNQN01002508.1:53816-72678 GCA_008642245.1 Bassia scoparia | reverse complement strand
ACCCTCGTCCTCAAAAGATCTGTAGAGCAATGACGCAACCCCAATTACGCTCGACCAAAAGCGAGTATCACGAGACTGTCCCTAAACACGACATCTCCTTACGTCATTGACGCTATCGGACTCTACACGTCTCTCGAGTACGAGCGGTAAGACTTTGCTTCTTGACTAATTCTATTGCGAGGTTTTAATAAAATCAACACAATGTAGAAACTCACCTTTTAATTTTGATTCATGTAAATTGTAGGATTGTTCACTCATTTTTCAAATCTGCGTTTCATTAACACTTATTATTTATCATTATCTTGTCACAATTCATTATTATGACCATATCGTTATTGTCTAATATAAATGTTTCTATCTTGATTAGCAATCTCGATCAAAAGACGTCTCTTTTAGTTTTTTGTTTAACGATTTGTGTATTTGCAAGTGACAAGTGAAAGGACACACATATATATTATCATGCTTACTAACCTTTGTTTATCATGTCTTGTTATATATATCTTATCACACTTGTATTATACTGCTTAAACAAGACCGGAATTCAATTGCGTATCACATTAAAGTAACATAATCTCATGGAGCACGAACCGGTTTTCTAGCACCTTATTAATATTGACTAACAATTCAAATGATCGCCTTGTCCATTGTAGAAGTCTTGGTTTGTATATAATAGCAACCCACCCTAGTGTAAATTAGTGCCTCAAAGCCAAATCGATAAGTTTTCTTGAATTCAATTGTATATTTATGAACTACCAAGAGACCGAGTAGAGGCCGCCTACAAGCGGTGCGGATTGGGTTACTGATTCATCCGCTTACCATGTTCCCGAAAACCCACACTTTGGTTACTGACCTATTTTGGGGGCCACTAGTTTGGCACCAATGTTCAGGGCGTCCGTGTAATAACTTATATAGGCACGGTGGACGATCCCCTCAATCGACAACCACAACCACCACCCATTCACGTGCGGATTCATTGGCCTCAATTCCATGACACTGAAAGCTGAGGTACGCCCCCCTAAGCGGGCGAAAGCCCATTAACAGCCGGCCCTGTCCTACAATTTGGCGACCTGCCGCTGATAATTCACCGTTAGGTGAATGGACAGACGTGGAAAAGTCTCGTAATTCCATCATCACGTTATTGTGGATTTTGCATTTTGCCAAATGTGACCTTCGAAAAATTAGGTCACAAACTTAGCCACCTTGGTCTCGATATGGGCATGTTCTCTGCTCATAGACTTACCATAAGGGATACTACCTTGGCTGCATGTGGTTTAATGGATCGCATGGGCTAAGGCAAGTCCTATCCCGCCCAATGCCGTTGTGCACGTGTTACTGATGCTGCTGCATTAAGTGGTTATCTTGGCCCATACACGCTAATTGCAAGTGGTGAAAACTGGACCAAGCTCTGCCCTTAAGGACGTGTACACTCCTGACTTAACCGATAGACCGACCATAGTTGACTTTGTCATCACGGTTCTTGTATATATGTGCATGTATGGCGCCTAGCCATTATACAGTTCTAGACCTTAACCACAAAACACTTTGATATGGTAGTCCGATGGTCACTTTTATTCGCATCATGCATTTCATAAGGCCCATAGTGACTTTAGTTGACCCCTACCTTAGTCTGTCTTTCAAACTTTCGACCTAGTCCACACAGACTATTGGACCCTAGAGTTTCTTGACCCTGACCATTTACAGTCCACATAGACTTGACCTTGAGGTCTTGACCCTTTGACTACTAGGGAGCACAGACTTACCTTAGACGTTAATTTAAGACTCACATTAGATTGACCTTACCTCAGAACCAACATAGCATGCACCCTAACCACTTAGGATATGTGCATTACATTCCCACGGTTCATTTTGTGCCCTTTAAAAAAAAAAAAAAAAAAAATCAAAAACAAAAAAAAATTCAAAAAAAAAAATTTCAAAAAAAAGCAAAAATTCAAAAAAACGAAAGGGACCTTGCATTCATTACATTCATTCTAGAAAGATTGACCATGAAATTAGGACAATGCATTGCCAATCAGCATTCATAATCAATAATGACCAAGGAAGTTCACAAGGTTTTATTTCTTTTTGAAACCAGGGTGAAGCCGATCTCCATAGCCCATTGCTCGATACCCCCAAAGAGTTTGACGCCCTCAGCCCAATCCAAACCTAACTTCCTCCAAACCTTCATTTACCATCAGCCCTTAACACCACAAAAATGGCTCCAACAAGGGAAAAGCTCCAAAAAGCTGCGAGCAAGTTCAACAGCTTGAAGCTAAGATCAAGGGATTTGACCTCGAGCTCTCCGTTGGACAAGCTGTTTGAAAAGGCAATCCAAAAAAAGCCATTGACCTCACTTTTTTACCAAGACCAAACCCCCTTGTCTTGACCCCAACCCTTGCAACCAAACTGCCGAAAGATTCTCAGCCAAGGACATACCCAAGTTCAAGCCGACTGATGACCCTCGATTCCATTAAAGGATTTAAGACCACCATGGACACTTAAAGATTGACTCTTGCCTTTTCCAATGGTCGTCTTCCCTTTTCCTTGAACCGATATGTCAGAAGTGTTCTTTCACTCCTAAGAAAGAAATAGCTAACTTGGGAAGACATTCATCGCACCGCATCATGGCAAGATACAGTGGTTAACATATAGACCCAAACATCCTTCCGAGGAGCTCAAATCCTAACCAGGGAAAGAACGAGGGCACTACCTTATCTGACTAAATGGAGAGGAGTTGCTGTCCACCCTAGTCTCCGCTCCTACTAAAAGAGATGGTCAAGACCTTCATTCCGCCTCCAGCCGAAATACAAAGAATCATCTCAAGTATCGAGCCTTACCACATTCGCAAAGGTCTACGACATGGAGTGGACATAGAGAGATGATCTTCTTCAATTCACATGAGTCAGTTGGAGTCTTAGCTTTAGGGCGATCAGTCGGAGAGTCCCTTTTTCCTAGACTATGTATCCATTTCTTTTTCCATTTCGGGTCATGTCATAGGTTAGTATCAAATTCTGCCAATTAGCCCTATGTAATAAATTCTTTTTGTCGTTAATAAAATTCTTTTTCTCATTTTCTTTACCCCATATATAGTTTGTACTTTCTAACTTAATGCGAATCAATTAAATGATCGACCCACAATTCAATGGACATTTGTCCAAGAGATGCCTTCTTTCACAGCTCCACAAAACAAACCTCTTCCCTCCATTCCCTTCATCACATCAAATCAAAAATTCCCTTGCAGCCCTGACATAAACACATCATTCAGCCTATCTTTCTTTCATCACCCACATCTGCCTAACCCTTTTGGACCAAACGGTGCGTTAGTAAAAGACATGTGCAAAAGAAAAAAAAGAGAAAGAATAAAATGGGCAAAAAGACAAAAAAGCAAAAAAAATCAAACGTTCAATGCCAGCCATCACGAATCCAAATCAATGTCAATGCAAATCCAAAGTGCAAAAGCCCCAAGCAAAAGTCTAAAAAGCACACTGCGCACCGTGGGGTCACTTCGTGAATCATCGAGCCTTTTTTCAAAACCCTCAAAACCACAGCCTTACATTACAACCACAAAAGCCCTCTTCACAACGAGCATCCAAATCATCATCAAGAACTACATGGCTTATTCCAACAAGATACGTAGGAAGCCTCTCCTCCGAGGGTCCACCCAATAATTCAATAACATTCGAGCTCCATCATATTAGCTTGATTCCCTTAAATTCAGAGAAGCACAAATCTCCTAGTGTAGCACCCGACATAGACTCGAGCTTGAACCTACACATCTACCCAACCATATTCAATTCCCCATTTACTTACCCTAGTCACAAATTTTAGCCTTCTTCTTGAAACCTTTAGCCTATTCTTTCATACACCTTAAGGGGCTCTCCCATCACTCATCCTAGGCCTATCAACTCTGCAGCATTCATCAGCATCCTGTCCTCAAAGCATCACATTGCAGGCATCTTGTCCATAGTTCTCTCCCATGCACATTCAGCAAGTTACTGATTTGGGCAAATCAAAATCACATCCCCTCATTCCTCAACATTACCACCACAAAAAACTAAGCCAAAAGCCCACGACCCACCAAAATTCACTAGCCTTACCTACTTCATCAACTTATTGCCCTAACTCGATTTCACCAAGGGCAAGCTCATCAAGCTGGGGGCTCACCCACTAAACCAACCATTAACACCACAAAGCCATTCCCACCACACCAAACCCCATGGGATTGGGGGCTCACTTGCAAATCACAAGCATCGCCTTTGCCGAATGGGGGCTGAGACGGCTCCATCCCACTATCCAAAAGCATCTTACCATTAGTCAATTTCCTGTCATTTCAGCATAGATCTAAGAATAGACTTGCATTACGCATATAGCCACTGCAAAACACTTCATAAGCATCATGCGCATTGAGTTTACATACATATCATGCATATGGCATCCTGCACCAACACATTACATTGCACATTACACATTACACCATTGCAACCACCTCAACACAGGCTAGGGCCCTCTTACATGCATTGCTGCACACGCCTTATAGCATTCATCGCCCTAAGCGATTGTTGCTACGCCAACATGCTTCCCGAAAAAAACCAAGGACAGCCGTAGGGAAGGTTCCTGAGAAACGGAGCGGCTTCCAAAGATTCATAATCACAGCCTATTACGGCATTCAGCGCTATACGCGATTGTTGCCCACGCAAACATTCTTCCCCGAAAAGTCAAAGTCAGCCGTTAGGGAAGGTTTCCTGAGGGAACGAGGCGTTTCCGAAGGAATTCATATTCAAACCACGCACAGCCTATGTACCATGTCATCGCTATACGCGATTGTTGCTACACGCAACTTTCCCCGAAAAAGCCAAGGTCAGCCGATAGAACCTTCCGAAGGAAGAGCGCTTCCGACGGAACTTCATTACGTCTACTCCGAAGCCAGGATCAAGCCGTAGGGAAGGCATGCGAGACATACATAACCTCCCTCGAGCAAAAGCCAAGGTCAGCCGTAGGGGAACTTTCCGAAGGAACGAGGTGCTTTTCCCGACGGAAACTTGCAGTGACTCCTTTCCCGAAAAGCCTAAGTCAGCCGTCTAGGAAAGGTCATCTACATGACTATTTCTTTTCCCGATAGAGCCAAGGTCAGGCAAACCGTAGGAAAAGCTACACTATGAGCGAACAGCAGGGCGCTCTCCGAAGGTATTCCATCGCACCTCATTTTCTCCTGAAAAGCTCAAGGTCAGCCGTAGGGAAGAAAGCAGCTCGAGGATCCAGAGCACTTCCAGGGCATAAAACCGCATGGGTGCGGTCAGGGATAAACAGTAAAACTAACCTTTGTTTTGCAGGTACCGGCGAAAAAGGGTGACTCAATGGTACAGAACGTCTTGAGTTGCTCTCCGTCCCAAAATCAAATACTTGACTGTCGTCTTACGAGATTTTTCGTCTCTTCAGACTCAGTCGAAGTGGAGGCTTCTTCACACAACAAACTCCTTTGCACACTTCGGGTCTATGATTCTCCCGCTACAGAAATCCAGTCACAAAGCATCTTTCGGGGTCTCGATTTCTCTCGCTAACAGAAATCCAGCACAACCATCTTTCGGGTCTTATCGTTTATCCCGCTACAGAAATCTCAAGCAAACACATCTTTCGGGTCTTGGAATCTTCTCCCGCTACAGAAGTTTCCGTCAGCACATCTCCTGAAAAGCCCAAGGTCAGCCGTAGGGGAAAGCCGCCCGAAGACCAGGCGCTTCCAAGGGCATAACACCGCATGGGGCGCGGTAACAGGTAAAAACTAACCTTTGTTTTGCAAGTGTACCGGCGAAAAGGGGTAACTCAAGGTCGCAGAACGTCTTGAGTGCGCTATCGTCCCGAATCGAATACTTTGACTTTCGTCTTACGAGACTATCGTCTCTTCAGACTCAGTCAAAGTGGGGGCTTCTGTAGACACCGTAAAAATGTCTCCCCAAATGAGTAATCAATGATGAAGTATACCACATGTCGCAATTAATCGAACTCGAAAAAAAAAACGCAATTGAACCTCGTAATGAAGCTCGAAATATGTGAAGTCAAGTCACACTCGAAATTATGAGTCAAGGTCAAATACGAGGCAAAAATATTTTCTTTCGTTTTCTCGATAAATCTCAAAGTTTTCAAACGAGTTACGCTGGCGATTCTCATGCTTTTGTGTTCATCATGTCGTCACATTTTTCTGAATCCGCAGTATTTTTAAATTATTTTTCTGATTTTCTATGATTTTCTATGAATTTTGCAATGTTTAACGCAGAATACGCAAAAATACATGAATAATTAGAAAAATACGCGGAAGTTTCTAGAATCTCCTAAGAAAACATACTTTCTTGCGAAAGGAGGCGTCTTAGGGAATAATCCGTAATCTTAGAAAATCGAGACGTTAGGCAAAGAATTATCCGAATTAAAATATTTCAGATTTTTGAGAAAATATATACGCAAAAAGCCTGCGATATTACGCTCCTAGGAGCGTATATACGCAGGGTTTGAGGATTGTTGTTGTGTGCGTTTGAGGAGCGTATATACGCTGAGAGAGCACGTATATACGCTTTAGGTAGCAGCGTATATACGTTTGAGCGTATACACGCTGCTCCTCAGCATATATACGCTCCTCTCTCTTCCTCCGTGCCTAAATACACCTTGCCTCTTCGAGAACGGACCATGATTTCAACACACGATTGTACGATTTTCGATACGATTTTCGACAGACTTCCAACTTCCAAGTCCCACTTCCAATTTACGATCTAAAGCATTCTCTCTCTCTCATTCACAAAAATCTCTCACAAATACACATAAACACGAGTCTTTGCGTTCTTTCGATCGTTTTTGACAAGCGAAAACAAGGTTGAATTCTGAGATTACTCACCAATAATTTTCTCTCACTTTCTTTTAATTTGATTAACCATTATTATGAGTTTAATGTAACTTACACAATGTAGAAACCGACTTTAATCGTTCATGTTAAATATGTAGGTTTTTCATAATGTTTTCAATATTTTCTTTGTTTTGTTTTTCGTTCTTTTCATTCATTTTTCATATATTATCACTATTCATACTAACGATTTCTTATTCTTGTATAGCGATTCAAGGCGAAAGATTCATTGCGCTCGTTCATCATGAACAACATTTGTTTTATTTGTCTTTATTTAGCATTCAAGGCGGAAGATTCTTTTCGCTTACGTTTTACAAACTAACCTTTGTTTTGTTGCAGATCTAGGTAAGATTGGTTTGTATATATATTTTGAAGTTCATATACTTCATTATTCATTGTTGTATAATTTGTATATATTTTGCTAAACAAAGACCGGAAATTATGTGAATCACTTTAAAGTCAGATAACTATGGACAACCGGTTTAGGCACACGTTAACAGATTAATATAAAGTGGTCACAATTTCTATTTAGTATCTCTGTGCATAATAGTAACACACTTCATAGTAATCTTTAGGTTAGTACGCTTCTAAGTGCTAAAAAACATAAGTTGTGTGCATCCAATAAATCGTGTTTAATGAATTACAATGAGACCGAGTTAGAGGCCGCTACATGCGGGCGGATTGGGTTACTGATTCAATCTGTACCATGTCCCCGAACCCACGACTGTTACTTGATTGGCGTGGGCCATTGTTTTGGCACTAACGTTTCGGGCGTCCGTGAATAACCTTTTCAGGCACTGTGGCGATTCCCCTTACCGACAACACTACCCCAACGCACTCACGTGCGGGTCTCCGTGGCTCAAGCCCACGAAAAGCACCCATGTAGTACCAAGCCGCGCGCCCGCTATACGCTGAGGGCGCGGCCCACGTCCTACACTACCTTATATGATTATTTGAAATCCACTTGATTTTTGGCCTCTGGCAAATGCTACGAATTCATCAAAGGTTTCGTCTTTGCTTGCCAAGAAGATCACCAAGTGAATCTAGAATAATCATCAACAATAACCAACACAATCTTTTTCCACTTCTACTTTGGACTCTCATTGTCCACATAAATCAATATGAATTAATTCTAGGGTGCTTAGTTGTATCATGTTTTTGTTTTTGAAATGAAGACCTGTCTTGCTTCCCCCTCACACAGCATTACAGATGTATTGATCTGGACTTGACGTTGTAGTCCAACCACCAAGTTTTGTGAATGCAGTTTGTTCATGAGAGTGAGACTTGCATGTCCAAACCTTTTGTTCCAGATTAAGGCATCATCCTCAATCACACTAAGACAGGTCAGATGTTCCTTGGACAGTGTTGAGATCCACAATGTATGTTTCCCTCTTCTGTTCCCTTCTAGAACAATTGATCCAGTGTGGTTGTTGATGATGTGACATGTTTCGGTTGTGAATTTTACTGTGTTTCCTTTGTCGCAAAATTGCGAAATACTTTAGCAGATTATGTTTAAGACCCTCGACTAAAAAACACATTGTCAATGCAGTGTGAACTTGGACTTACCTACCTTACCTTTGGCTAGGATTTTCTCCTTTCTTATTATCACCGAAAGTCACAGTTCCACCAGTATAGGCCTCTAGTGAGAGAAACTTAGATTTTCTCCAGTCATGTGCTTGGAACAACCACTGTCAGGTACCATGTGTTGTTCCCCCTCACTAGAACCTCTTTTTCTTGAGCTTCATCATCGTTCTGCCATCAGACATAATGAGCAGTTTTCATTTCAGCTGCTCTAGCATCTTCACTGTTTGATTCTCCCCAGCAGCAATCATGCTTTTCTGACATCTGACTTGTTGAAAACTCCTTGCAGCTTGTTATTCTCTTATTTGCCTTTTCTTGTCGAATTCAAGGGCAATTTTTCCACCCATGATCATTGCTCCACAACGATACCAAGATTGGTCACCTGTTTTCTTGACAAAAATTCTTAGAAAATTTTGTTAGATTTAAACATTTTCTTGAACCTTCTTACCAGACATGGCAACCTCATCTTCATCACCTCAAGATTCCTCGGTTTCATCAGCTTTTAGCGGCAAGTTTTCCTTTGTTCATTCACTTGAGCTGGACCCAATATGTAACTCATGGTCATAAGAAACCAGCCAGTTGTTCGATGTTGAACTGGTGAAGTCCTTGGTTTCTTGGAGGGCAGTTACCTTAGCTCTCCACCTTTCATCTTGAGGCAGACTTCGAAGAATCTTCCTTAACTGTTCATCAGAAGGAATGTGCTTGCCAAGAGAAACTAGTTCATTTGTGATGTTAGTAAACCTTGTAAAACATATCTTGAATAGTTTCCTTAGTTCCATTTCAAACCGTTCATATTTAGACATTAGCAAGTCTATCTTAGATCGCTTAACTTCATTTTACCTTCATGTTTATCTCTAACAAATCCCATATCTCCTTAGCAGCTTGCATCCCATGACACGATGTGTTCATAGGTCCAAGACCACAATGCAGGAGTTTGACAGCAAGGACATTCAATTCAAGTTTATCAAAATCTTCTTTTTCAAATTCAGACACATAGTTTAGAAACTACCTCGTTGTTTTCGTTTTGGTGACTTCAAAGTTACCAATTTCTATGACACGCCATACTGTAGTTTTCGGCCTTGATGAAGATCTCTATTCTATCTCCAGTATGAATAGAATTTTCCATTAAACATGGGAGGTCTCTGCGTAGAGTATCCTTCTTCCAGCTTCTCTCGTTGATTCATTCTTCCAATTAGTTCAATCGTTCAGTTCTCTCTTCAGGTTCCCTGATGTCTATGAGGAACTAGCTCTGATACCAAATGTTTGATCGACTGAACAATACAAGAGGGGGGGTGAATTGTATTGAGGAACTTAAGTAGTAACTTTTTGCGGAATTAAAAGAAACTTAATCAAAGAAACACGAGCAAAGGGAATTTCCAAACACAGAAACCCTCAAGACAAACCCAAGAGAGAAAAAACTGTGGCCTGATGCAACACAGGACTTCTCTATTATAATAGGATGCAACACCTAATTACAATCTAAGACACTCTTCTCAGTTCTCAAGAACTTCTTGAACCCTCGCAACCCAACCCCTCTGTTGGTCACACTTCTCTAAAACTCGATTTCTATGAAATCCCTCGGCTATGAATCTCACTCACAACCCCAACGCTTCAATCAACAGAAAGAAGCACTTACAACTCAATGTAAAACAATCCTAATGCTTGGTCTTGATATGAAATAAAGCTCTGATAAATTCTTTGCTCAAGGGTGGTATATGTTAATTTCCAACTGAGTGTATTATTAATGTAACCATGATGCGTAGAAGACAGCAGTAAGTCCACTACCACACTACTCCCTTTTGTAGGAGTAATGCTTGTAGTGGAACTTGACCAGCAAGCTCCATCACTCCACTTTACTTGAATCAGATATAGCCGTTTAATCCCTTAAAAATCTCAGTTAGTTACACACGTTTTCCTCATAAACCGATTTCCCTATTTTTTATGCTCCCTTTTTTATCAAACCGATTTAATCAGAAAACTTTTTCCAAAGATAAAATACTTTGAATAAGAAAAGATATAATATAAAGTTTTTAAGAAATTTTCTAACAGAAAATTAATCTTTAATATTTTATGAAAGACTTTATTATATAAAATCATATATACAATTTCCTAGGTTTTATTTAGACAAAAATATATTTTCACAAAATACCGGATTAAAATTCTTTAATAGATAAAAATCACAAATAATATTATTTCCTTTTATCCTTTGAGCAATATTTCATATATTATAACCAAGCAGTACAATATATCTAGAACCCTAAATCTACTGTACCCAATGTCGAGTCATTTTTACAAGGAACTCAACCTTCCTTGACTTTGAACTTCTTCCTTGAGTTCTTCCATTTCTTCAATCAAGTCACAGGAACTTCTTCCTTCTCCTAGATGTCCTCTCCATTAAGACTTCGAAACATGAACCTTAATAGCACACACTAAACACACATATTAGATATTAACATATATAGTTTGCTTTCTTGTTGGAGTGCCCATTCATCAAACAATTAGGGTTTCAACAATAATTTATAATTATCACAAATTAAATAAATTTTGTAATTCCGCAAATTGCCAAAATACTTAGAAAAATTCCGAAAATTATAGAAAAATGTTTTAAAATAAGTAAAATTATTTGAAAATTAAAACTTACTTTTGAGTGCTAAATACTGGAAAGGGTGTCCGGTGCAAGGGAATTTGCCTTTTATTGTCAGGTCCTAGCTCTCTCGAGTTTAACTTGTGTGTTGCGTGGGGTCTTATCATTGGCCGTTTTGGGCTAAGACAAATGTAGGTATCTACAATAACCCATCCACAAATGAGAGGCATGATCTCGTGTGTTGTAGAGAAAGTCATCTTTCACAACTTGCTTGTTTTTAAGTCACGAAAAGCACACATATCGAAAACTCGTCCGTCTTTCTTAGGTACTGGACCAACATTTTCTATCCATTAACTGTAACTGACGACCCTAATGAAGTCGGCATCATGCTGTTTGATGACTCTATTGAATGTTAAGTGCAACATCCGTTTCATGCAATGAGCTTTTGCTTTGATTGGCTTAGCACCTCTATGAGCGGAATTCTGTGTTATGTGATGTCTGGATCGATCCATGGCAAATCTTTGTAGGACAAAAGAAAAACATCCTGAAATTCCCTTAGTGTTGCAACCAGTTCATCCCTTTCTAGCAGACTCGTGTCAGACCAATGTGTATATCCGCAGTGTGTTGTTGTCGGAGATTCTACCTTTTCTGTCTACTCGATGACAAGAAGATTTCTTTTCATGCTCTTCCATTGCCTTTATTAACTCATTATTGTTTCGTTTGTTTGCAAGTTGTGAATTAAAGCAATC
The DNA here is from genome assembly GCA_008642245.1 of Bassia scoparia. NCBI lineage: Eukaryota > Viridiplantae > Streptophyta > Magnoliopsida > Caryophyllales > Amaranthaceae > Bassia > Bassia scoparia. The sequence goes on along the minus strand of SNQN01002508.1, from coordinate 60,884 downwards.
ATAAGAGGGAAAAGAGAAGTGAGCAGCAAATAGCATGTTATTAAACTCTGAAGAGAGTATAGATAAGTTAGTCTCCGAAGAGACTTGATTGACAAGGGAAAGGGGGACACTATAGCTAGGCTCCTTGACAAACTCAGGAGGACACTCCTTGTGACTAGCTATCCTAGCTTCTACGACCCTAGACTCAAACTCAGTCTTAGATTCAGAATCCTTGAACATTAGTCCTTCGCCCATGGTACACTTGATGACCTTGCCTCTTGGAGTAGTTATCTTCATGACTTGCTATTTCCGAGCTGATTTTTATTTGTGAGCATGGTGCATGCTAGGGATGAATCCTTTAGGAGCAATGGATCAGTGAAGTGCATCAACCAGAATTTTAATGCAGTGGAGTTCATTGGATAATTGAAGAGGTCGTTCGCATTCCACAAGTCATAGACATTGAGGAGATCAGAGTTCCAGGCAAACTCGGTTATCTTCTTCCTCCGTTTGCGGCTGACACACATACCTCTAGCTAGGGCCTTAATGTCACAACGTTCCCAATTCTCTTAGAGTAAGGCCTCGGGGAGGCTGTCTAATGTCATATTAGTGTTGTTGGATTCATCCATTTCTCCCTCTAAAGAAGGGTCTTGAGCTTGTATCGTGCTGAGAGGTCTTACGGTTAGTGCAACCGCGGTAGGAGTGATGAGGATCGAGGGGTCGAAGGTAGCTTCCCCTTCCTCGAGCATTAGTACACCCAAGGGCTTTTTTGAATGTTTGGCTTCTTAGCCCCCAAAGGGATAGGAAGCCTGCCATCATCGACCATGTCTTGCAAGAGGTCCTTAAGAGTGATGCAATCTTTGAGATCATGGTTGTTGGATCGACTGAACAATACAAGAGGGTGGGTGAATTGTATTGAGGAACTTAAGCTACTTTTTTGGAATATAAAAGAAATTTAACAAAAGAAACTTGAGGCTARAGAAATTTTCCAACACAGAAACTCTCAAGACAAACACCAAGAGAGGAAAAACTGTGRCCTAATGCATCACAGGACTTCGTCTTTTATTATAGTAGGATGCAACACATAATACAATCTAAGACCCTCGTTCTCAGTTCAACAATGAACTTCTTGAACCCTCGTAACCAACCCCTTTGTTGGTCACACTCTCGAACTCTCGATTTCAACTGAAATCCCTCGGCTATGAGACACTCACAACCCCTCGCTTCAATCAACAGATCAAAGCACTTACAACTCAATAAGACTTAATAACTTGGCACTGGTATRAAGTAAAAAGCTTTGATTAATTCTTTGCTCAAGTGTATTTTATAATTTACTAAGTGAGAGTATTTATAGAGTGAGAGTGTAAGCGTGGAAGTCAAGCAGTAAGCCCACCATCACACTACATCCTAATTTGTAGGAGTAGTGCTTAGTAGAACTTGACTGCCAAGTCTACAAACACATGATCTCAACTCCTTAGATTATATCCGTTAATGTTCCTATTTTCACTCAGTTAGTTGGCTTGAGGATCAAGCCAATTACACACGTCTCCCATTAATCTTTTCTCAACTGATTTCCTTAGTTTTAGGAAACCGATTTTTCTTTTAAATCATAAAAGCAAATGAGATATTTTTCAAAATAAAACATTAAAAAAATAATATAATACATAGTTTTTAAGAAATAAAGAACCAGAAAATAATTCTTAATAATTTATAAAAAGATTTATTTTATTTCAAAAGATTACAAAATTACCCTAGGTTTTATTTTGAAATACCTTTTTATAAACCACCAAATTAAATTATTTTAATAATTAATCAAACATAATTATATCTCTTTTATCCTTTGAGCTCATACTTCATCCTTAATGCCAAGCTGACAATAAATCTAAGTACTGTACCAAAATACTCGAAACACTGTTTAGCAATTCTGCCAAGGAACTCGAGCTTCCTTTGATGTGAGCTTCTTCCTGACTCTGTTTAATGCATCCAAAAGACCCGGGAACTTCTTTCTTCTCCTAAGGATATCCTCATTCCTTTAAGACATCTTGGATCATTAAAACCTGAATCACAACATTTAACAACACACACATTAAATAAACACTCATGAGTTTGCTTTGTTGGTTTGTTATGCCATTCATCATAACATATAGGGTTCAACAATGGCCATTGCCACGATGATACTTGTAGTACTTGTTAGCATCCCATCTTGCGGACCTTTTCTCCATAGGWGGATTAGAGATAGGCCCAACCGAAGAGATTAAGCCTTGGTTGGAGAGTCTTTCAAATGCTTGGGTTTGTGTCATCCCAAGTGGAGTGTAAGTGCGCCTACGATGGAAGCGCGACCTACCATTGTTGTTATTGTTGCCACCACCACTACCATTGCCATTGTCATTGCCATTTTTATTGTTATTGCCATAGTTGTTGTTAGGAGCTTCTACGACATTGATGCTTGACACACCCTTAAAGTTGCATGCATCGTTCTTTTTGTTGTAGGTCCCCTTGTTTTTGGAGCTTTCTTTGATAAGGTCATCTTCAATTTCGATGACAATGCGGTAGACCTTGTCAAATGTGCCCAAGTCCAAGTATTGAAGATGGTTRTGGTATTTCGGGAGCAAATTGTTAATGAAGATCTTCACTAACTCCATTTCAGACGAAGGACTCACCATTTGAGCGACCACCTCTTTCCAGCAAGCAAGGTAGGTGGTGAATCCTTCTTTCTCATCYTGCTTAATGATTTCAAGTTCCCTAWGAGAGATGGAAACTTGAATGTTGCTATGGTAGCATGCCATGAATGCTTGAGTGATGTCATCCCAAGTAGTGATGTCTTTGTCAGAGAGTGWGAAGAACCACTGTTAGCACACTAGGTGTAGAGACATGGGAAACACCTTAGGGAATAAAGCAACATTAATTCCCTTAATAGCCATGGTAGACCTAAACCCCTTGAGATTGAATCTAGGATCATGAGTTGTCTTGAACTTTGGCAAGTCCGCAGCAGAGAACTTCTCGAGGATTTTATTTGAAATATCCTCGAGTTTAAGTATCTCAAAGTAAGCGTTCTTGTTGGTTGCCTTCAGGACCAGCTTTTCAAGGTTTTTGAGGGTAACCTCAGATGCCTTAGCTTGCTCAAGTGCAGCAAGCTTGGTTTCCAAGGTCTGGATGGTGGCTTGCATCTCGTCCATGGTGTCACGTTCTTCACCCATTAGTTGAGGTGAGGAGGATGATGTTTCTTYGATGTCCATTGAGCTACTAGAAGAGGGCTTTGACCTCAGAACGGGCTTCCGAACGATCTGACTCTTAGGAACTGTGGAAGTGTCTGGTTGCTCACCCCGAACTAGACGAGCCCCGCGCTTCAAACCTAAGCCGGTGGTGCGTTCGAGCTTCACCCTATCATGTTTGCACGTGGACCAAAAGTTAAGTTCCATGTTGGTTCAACCTGTAATGCAATGCATGTCTTAAGGGTGATCATTCCTTTTCCTATTGACTAAAAAGTAAAGTGCATGAATGTTGAAAATTTGCCTTTAGCCTTTTATTTTTCACTTTTTTTTCTTTTTCAATTTWTTTTCTTTTTTATTTTTTTTTTTGTATTTTTCCATATATTTTTTTGGTTTTTTTTTTGCTTTCTTTTTTAAAGGCAAAGTGCAAAAGTCCGACATCCGTTTACAATTGTATGACTCAACAAGACGCAACACCTAATGATTCTAGTTTACAACCATTTTATGAATTTTGGAATTTTTTTTCTTAATTTAATTAATTATCGCAAAATTAATTAAATTGCTGAAAATTCTGAAAATTGTCAAAAATGCTTAGAAAAATTCAGAAAATTCCGAAAAATTCTAGAAAAATGTCTAAAAATAAGTTMAWATCATTTTGAAATTAAAACTTATTTTTAAGGGTGCTTTGGGCAAGAAAAGGTATTTCGGCTTTGAAAATCGAGATTCAAGAGCATTATTTAAGGTAGTTGTTCATTAGTATTGGACCAATTGCATTGTGGTATAGTTTTATCATTGGCCTTTATGGAGGGACAAATGTAGGTATCTATAGCATGCAATTACTATGTGGGAGTGTTTCACAGAAATCGATGCAAATAGTGTCTAGTTTGTTGTGACATGTGTTGTTTATTCCGTATTCCAGGAGCCTAAATTCGGTTGTCCTTTGTTTGTATTATTAGGCGTGAAACACGAAATTTTCCGGTCTTTGTTAAAGCATATTAATGGTGATTTTCAAGAATGCAAGCACTCACGAGTAATTGAAAGTTTTGCCTTAAAGTTGCTTTTAATCTAATTGTCGAATAGTTTTTAATCAAAATTACATGCAAAAGGACATAGAAAAGTCGAATCTCTAAAACAAGCATGCAAGGGGATGTTAGAATTGAGACTTTGGCCTCAAACTTACCTCACAACGTGTTGCCATAGATCAAGAACGGAGCTTTGGACCCTTAGGAACCCTTGTATACCTTTAGAACCCTTGAAACCGCCTAGATCTAAATCAATTTGTGTGTTTGAATGTGTTTGTATTATGTTTGTATGTGTTTGAGAGAGTTTTCATAGAGAGAGTTTGGACATTTAGAGAGAGAAAGAGCCGAAATGCCAAACGTCCAAAGTTGTGAAATGAGGGYCGAGGCTTGTGTACTTATAGGGAAGGACCAAAAAAAGGGGAGAAAACTCGGGCGAAATTTCGCCCAGCTTTTGTTTCTCCTTTATTCTAGTTCAACTTGCCTTATTTGTTCGATTGTAATTTTGGAAAAAAGGATTTAGCRTTTGAAATTAGTTGAGTCRTGCATGGGAAGCCATAGGATGAATGTGGACATCCTTGGGAAGCATGAGACGGCTGAGGAAGGTTCCGAAAGATTCTGAAACATTCCGTTTCGCTCGGTTGGGTGTTTTGCTTAAGAAATTCATAAATATTAATCCACAAGTCCAAAAATCATGGAAACAATATGTAAAACTTCCTTGTAAAATTTAGTATTTTGTGTTAACATTTCGTAATTTTTGGAGCTGTGTTGATAATTTAATTAATTATTACAAAATTAATTAAATCGTCGAAAACTCCGAAAAATTGCAAAAAATGCTTAGAAAAACTCTGAAAAATTCTAGAAAAATGGTTAAAAATAAGTTAAAATATTTGAAAATTAAAACTCATTTTTAGGGATGTTAAGTGCTTGAAAAAGTGCTCGGTGTAAGGGAACTTGMCTTTTTTAGGGCCTGTTAGAGTCCTAGCTATCTCAATTTGGCTTGTGTGTTGCGAAGGGTGTGTTATCATTGGCCGTCTTGGGTTAGGGAAAAATGTAAGTATCTACACCGACCACCGTTTAACAACYGTCAACRGTCGGCGATCGCTTCCGCGTTTATCGCAACCGTTTTGAGTTATTTTGGACAGTCGGTAAATGCTTGTTTTATTGTTGTGATAGTATATTCATAGGGGGACACCATAACTCTACTTAGTTTATGTAATACAAATCGGACAGGGTAATTACAACAACAGTCCTAAGTTTGTTAAAGAGTATACAATGATACGATAGCCCTAAATTTAAGATAAATTAGGATAATTCTAAAACAAAAACAATCAAATCAAATATCAATTAAGATAATTTTATCCTAAAAACACAATTAAATCTACGATTAATTAGGATAATTCTATCTAAAAAAATAATTCTAAAATCAATTACTCCATAGGATAATTTTATTAAAATAAACTAAATCTAAGATCATTTGAGATAACATTATGCTTTAAATTTTGAAAATTACTTGCATCGATTTATTTTTTGTATTAAAATTTCCCATAATTGCAACTGATTACGAAATAAGTTATAATGGAACAAAAAAAGTAATACCAAAGTGTTGTTTGGTCGTCAAGAAATAGCATGTGAATTGGGAGTTCCTAGGAAGTACATAAACATTGTGTTGTTTAGTTGACAATATCATGGAAATTAAAACTTCCTCGAAAGTTCTATTTTTTTTACAAAATGGAGGAGTTTATACACCTAGGTCCCCTTAGGTAATTGAAAATTCCCATGAGAAATATAACTTCCCATAATTAACCAAACAAAATCATACTTTTCATAGAAATTGCTATTTCATGTGAAATGAAACTTCCTAAGAATTATTATTATTATTATTATTATTATTATTATTATTATTATTATTATTATTATTATTATTATTATTATTATTATTATTATTATAAAATACCCAAACGTTACAAATTTAACAAGTTACAAAGATCAAGCGAATTAAAAGAAGTTGGAGGGGGAGCCGAGATACAATTTGGGCCCCCACTCCTCTAGCTATAGCGAACCGATTCCTGCTGAATATGTGGGCAGCTGCCCGTGCCCTAATGTCCTAAGCCYTGGAGTACGTTTGAACCCGCTTCAACAACGAAACTACCCCTTTCTCTAATTCCCCAAAAGAAGAGAAGGAAAAAGGAAAGAAACCATAACCYAAAAGCCTTACAACGCGTCGCATACTTATCCCGCTTTCGCTGCGCTACAACCACCACGATCCGACCTGGAACGAAGTCAGACAACCCAGACTRCGTCATAGGGGARGACCCAGTCAGGTCAACACACACATCTAGACCGTCATCCCATGAATAAARCAAGATATTTGTAGGACGAAAAGCTCCGTCGCTCTCACCAGCAATCCCAACATCAACCTTCTTGCGAGCAGAAATACCCGGCCGATAGCAAATATTCAAAAGGGTATCATGAACAACAATATGTCGATGTTTAATACCCACAATCCTAGCATAAGACATGACATGATCCCCGTAAATGTCACCATCGAAAACCCGAGAGCAAGCAGAAAACGACGTTGAAACAGAGAACAACAGAATACCCAACCGATAGCAAAGTATCGAACGATAAGTCTTTCGGTTCATAGTTTGGCCTAATCCCGAGATCGGAGCCGCCCGCAACCAAGTTGAGGAGTGATTCCCCTGCTGAGATTTCTATAGGGCAACCTGACTTAAAGATAAGGATAAGGTGGATTCTGCATCAGCAGTAACCTTCATGAAATATACGTCTGTCATTTTATTTATTTATTTATTTATTTTATTATTATTATTATTATTATTATTATTATTATTATTATTATTATT
>SNQN01002508.1:13863-53794 GCA_008642245.1 Bassia scoparia | reverse complement strand
TTATTATTATTATTATTATTATTATTATTATTATTATTATTATTATTATTATTATTATTATTATTATTATTATTATTATGAAAACGTTACAAACTTAACAAGTTACTAAGAAAAAACAAGTGAACTACCAGAAGTTGGAGGGGAGCCGAGATACAATCCGGGCCCCTACTTCTCTAGCTATAGCGAACCCAAAATGAAACATTACAAACCAGGCCTCCATCCAAGGCGGACCTAGGTTTATAAAAATGGTAGGGCACCAAACTTTCTATGAAAATTTTTCAATTTAGAAGTCCCCTAATTTTGTACATTGCCAGCTCAATCAGCCTTATAATTTGACATTTTGAACTCAACTCAAGTTAGTTTATCAATTTAAATTACCGTAAATGTTTCTAATATTTAAATTGATTTATATAGTGATAGTAACTTTCATTTATTATACAACTTGTAGTCCAAGTGATGATTTCACAGTGTTACTAGTTTGGACTCTAAAACATGCTGAAGACTGGAGATAAATCAAAGCCTATTGTTTTGAAAAATAATGAGTGACCACGTGACCTGTGGTGTCCAACGATAAGTCCGCCCGTGGCAATCCAAACATCCTTGCCCCTTCCACCTTCCACCTTCCACCTTCTAGGATTGGTGAAGGAACAAGGACAACCAAACGAGTTCTAAGACGTCGAGTATACACGAATCAAAATCCTCCCCATTGACTCCTCACTCAACAGTCAACAACCCAACAACATCACCACACCATACCTCGTACACCTCCTTCATCACGTGCAMAATCCTAACCACTGATCTCATCGCCATCCAATCAAATCACTCCAACACACCATCCTCTCCTGCACTTGCGTCACAGTCAATAAACCCTCTTAAGGCGCGAGACATCCCGACCAAAAAGCATTAAGCAAAAAATAAATAGCAGTTTTTTCTTGTCACACAAGTAGAAGAAGAAAGTGAGAAAAAGGGAGCAAAAACTCTCAAATTTTCTCTGTTTTATGTTTTATTAAAAATAAATTAATTTACTAGAGTTCTACAATGGATACACCATCATCTTCATCAACGTCGCCGCTTCCTTCGTCGGAGTCGAGCAAGACTTCGCTGGAGATTTCGCCGACGAAGTTTGCGTCGCTTCCAATTATGGCGTTGAAAGATAAAATTGTCGAGAAAATTTCCGAAAATAGGGTCACTTTAATCGTTGGCGAAACTGGTTGCGGTACTATTTCTTCACTTACTTTTTCAATTTCCGCATTGTTCATTGTCGCTGTTTTATTTTTAGTAATTTTTGAATTTCTTTTTATAGAAAATATGGTAGTTTAATTGAGCAGCTACCTTAACTATTCGAAAGTTTTGATCTTTTGTTGTTTCTGAATGTTAATAGTTGACAGAATTTTGGTGTACTATTTTTCTGCGAAATTATGTGTTGTGCTATACTGGTATGCATGGTTAATGGAAGGTGACGCAATGAATATATAATGTAAACTAGTGTTAATGGTGTTTTTGTCATAAAAGGGCTCGTTTTTTTGAATATTTCCTTGTTATGGTTGCTAATTCACATGAATTTGGGAGTACACTATTTGGAGGGTTTACTATTCCCACTATGGTAAATTTGGAAAAACAAGAGTGTGATAAATCTCAAGTTGAATGAAACCAAGAGTTGCTATCGTTTTATAATGCTAAGGCGCTACTCCCCTCCTTGCCGTATGGTTTTGAGGTGGAACCCGGTTTTGTGGAGTGGACTGGCACTCCCATGGCGAGTGTGGTCTAGGGCTGTTTGATAGTAGTCAAATCACTTGGTTGTGTGAGGTACCATGAAATGGTTAGTTTTGGGGTTACTTAAACTAGTTTAGAGCACTCCCTCTATTCCTCAAAGATGTTACCATTCTGTAATGTATAAGTCATGTAGGGTTTTCTTTGATTCACTCGCGTTAATGAGTACATTAAAGATATAAATGATAGAAAACATGCGTTTGGAAGCATGTGAATATTAAATGAGAACATCTTTGAGGAACAGAGAGGGATTATCTCCAATAAGTCTTCTTCAATGATTTTTTTGTATGTGAAAAGGTATTTGCTCAGGATTACTTTAATATGATTTCCTTTATACACAATAATTGATTTTTATAAATTAAAATCATTATAAAAAGATTAAGTTACTTAATTTGATATTAGGGTAACCTTCAATAGGTGCAGGGTCCTTTTCTAGTAAGTAGAAGTAMTACAAAGTATCAGCTGTTAAGATAAATTTAATTAAAATTGAAGTATCTACTGGGAATATCTATTATGAAAATTACTTTTGCATTTCTCTTATAGTCCTATCATCCTATGTAATGTTATGTTACTTCTGGAAAAATTGTTTCTTCTTAAGAAAATGTGTATATTTTTTGTGTTCAAAGGGAAAAGTTCACAGGTGCCATTGTTTCTCCGGGAAGCAAACATGACCCCAGTCATATGTACACAACCTCGAAGGTTTGCTGTTGTAGCTGTTGCCAAGATGGTTGCAAGTGTTGTTCAATGTGAAGTTGGAGATGAGGTTGGATATCACATTGGTCACTCTAAGGTCATGTCTGCCAGGTATAGACATGTATCTATGATCTCATAACATTTCTATAGCTCATAACTGTTATATCTTGAACCTTGATTCTAAAGTTTTAGCCTTTGGAAATGATGCAATGCACTAGTTTATTCACACTTAGTGATTAACTTTTATATTATTCAACTATAATGATAAATTGGCTTTTGTCATGAGAGTAACATATTGTTCTTGGTTTTAACTTTTCATAGTTGGCATGAACTTTAGGTTTAAGATGTTTACTCACACTCAGAGTCCCTCTTTGCAGTATGCATGTGTAGTATGTAACTCTATGTTTTTTTATTTTTTTTTTATTTTTTTTATGTAGACTGTTTCATTGCATCTGGAGAGGAAACCACAAGTCAATTGTCTCTATTGTTTCTGCTTCTGTGAGTTGTGTGCTTATCAGTGAAGTGGCACCTATGCTAATATTAACCCCTTATGTTATTGCAGTTCGAAAATTATCTTTAAAACTGCTGGTGTTCTGCTGGAGGAAATGAGAGAGAAGGGGGTAAATGCGCTCAAGTACAAGGCTATCATACTAGATGAAGTGCATGAGAGATCAGTGGAATCTGATCTTGTCCTTGTCTGTGTAAAGCAGTTTTTGCTCAAAAACAAAGACATAAGGTCTCTTTGCTCATATCTTTGTTTGGTTTTCCAACCTTAACACAGCAAGTGTTTTGTAGAACTTGGCTTGTCTTGCCTTGATCAATGGATAGAATCTGTGGAGAGTTTTTCATTGCAGTTATGAGTACAATTATAATACAAATTTTGTTTACATAGACATCTGATAGGCTGATAGCACCTGAGGAAACTAGCAAAACTTAAAATGCATGTTAATTCTTTATATTTTCTCTTATTGCTCTATGGTAACTTTTGCTAGTTTAGTTAGAAGCAACAACTTTTGCGTGATTTAGAATGCCATTTCTGATTGTGATGCTATAATTTCTAGACATAGCTCAGAATTTTGTTCCACATTTGCTTTGAATTGCCTGATAATTTTAGTACTACAGGCTGGTGTTGATGTCTGCGACCGCTGATATCTCAAGATACAGAGATTACTTCAAGGATCTTGGTAGAGATGAAAGAGTTGAAGTTCTTGCTATCCCCAGTTCCAGTCAGCACTCCAATTTTCAGCGGAAGGTCCTCTACCTTGAGCAGGTAAAATTTCAAAATCATAACTGGAATTTATTTGGCTTCTGCCTTGAACAGGTCAAGCTTTTAAATCTTAATTAAATCGTAACTGAATATTTCTTGGCCTCTACAAGGTTGTTTAAACTCTTTGAATCTAGGACCCTGATGCAAGAATGCATAAACTTGTGGAGGATAAGGATTGATTCATGTGAAAATAGACTCTTTGGTTTCTCAATTTCATTGACTATGGTTGCACAATTAGCAAGCTTAAGATTATGAGAAACTAAAAGAGCAAGCTCATAGTGTTAGATATCTTCTTCTTCTCTCTGAGATAGTACAAAGCACACAAACTTCAGTCCTTGCCCTACTTAATATGGAGTATAATGAGTTACAATGATTATGATCTTACTGATGTTTAATGTTCACGTTTCAGCTCATTGCATTATCATCAACAGTTTTATTTAAGTGAAAGTTACAATAATACACAATCCGTATTCAATTTGAAGTTTGAACCCATTCCATGCTTGAGTATAGGCTTTCAACAATTTCAAGCAATTGCATATAACAACCACCCAATAATCATAATGGTCTTTTGTAAACCAGAAAATCTACAGAGACCTGTCAATGAAGGCCAGAAGGGTTCAGCCTGTGGGTAGCACTATCAGTCTTTAGGTTAGGGCCTGGCAAAACTATTGGCTTACCGATGCTGAGCAGTTGCCTGACTCCCAGAAAGCTTATTAGTAAGAAACCTACCGGTATAGTTGCTTGGGCCACATGCAATCTATTTGGGACGAAGAAATTATGGGCTTTGATTGATACAATTAGTTGTCATCTTTTCAATGTTAAGTAATAATGCTTTAATGTTGTATTCACATTGTTTCGTTGGTATCCTCGTTGCTTAAAGTGATTTCAAAAATCTGTACTGATTAATTTATTAAATAGTGATTCAGTATATGTGTATATCTACTGATCCAGTCAAAGAAGTGTGGTAACAAAATCTCATTATTTATTGTTAGATTTTTAGATTTGCTCCTTTACATTGTATTAATTTAATTTCGCATGTTTGCTTGCAGGTTGCCGAACTTCTTGAGGAGACCCCAGGCTCTTCAGATTCATTGTGTGAGAAATACTGTTGTGGCGCAGCTCCATCCCTGGCTAAGGCTGATTTCAAACATGAAGTGCACAAACTTATTCATAATCTGGTCTTGTATATACATAGAAATGAGACAGACATTGAAAAGAGCATTTTGATTTTCCTTCCAACATACTATTCGCTGGAGCAGCAATGGTCTCTCTTAAAGCCCTTCAGCTCAGATTTCAAGGTCCATATTTTACACAGTAGTGTGGATATAAATCAAGCTCTGATGGCTATGAAGATATCAAAGTCCCGTCGTAAGGTGCATTTTAATTTTCTCCTGTTTATCTTGTTGCACGTTGCAGATACAATTTGTGCGGTGGAAGTGTAATCTCCCTTCTCTATACACTCTCTCTCTCTCTCTCTCTCTCTCTCTCTCTGGCTTTAAAAGAAGTTCTTCCCCCCTCTCAATTTTATTTATTTATTTATTTTTAACTTTAATAATTTCTCTTGTTTATTCTATTAGCTTAAACTTCAGAAATTATTATTCATTCAGATATTATGTTCAGCTTGGTAATTCAGATATTTTCTATTAGCAATAATTATCATTGGTAATCAATCTGTTTGGTWTAAGCAATTCATAACTGGTTAACCTTTGCATTAACAAGGTATATGAGAATCACTTTAGTTTATTCTGAGAAACTTACGAACTCTTCTCAGGCTCTCAGCCACTTATTTTCGAAAAGAATGGCTAAGGTCTGATTGCCAGTTGCCGCTGTATCTTTTTACAAGGGAAAGGACAAAGATATAATGAGGGAAATAATGGAAAGGCATCCCTTCCCGACCAACCCTCTGCCGTTTCACACTTCTTTAGTTTGATCCTCCTTATAGGCTTATAGCTCCACCCTGTGAATCACTAGCCCATTTCCCTATTTTCCTCTCCTGGCTTTTCTATTGTTGCACCCCTCCCCCTTTGTTTTTTCTTTCCTCCCATCCTTTCCTCTCTCCTTTCCTAGACTAGCTGACTATCTGACGAGCTTGCTCAGTCACCACATTTCCTGACAATAATTTCTTCCCTCTTTCCTCTGACCTCACACACCCCCCACCTATTCTCCACTCTACATCAATTTTTACTATTTTGGTGGTCTCTCTTCATTCATTTTTCTTCTTCAACTAATTTCTTTCTCATCCTCTTTCATTAAAAAGTTGTCAAAACCACAGACTGTCATTATCAATCGCTGACTTTGCTAGGAATTAGTTAGATTCTAGCTTGCCTATTAATCATTTTAAGAGTGTTCCTGGTWATACGGAGATAAAATTATGATGAATATGACAACTTATATTGAGAATGGAGTAAGTGGAAAGTTACGATTTGAAATGTGTCATAATTGGCATAATTTGGCTCTATATCCATAATCGACTTTCCCAACACCTATAAAGAGGCGGCTACATTAGGTGGGGTAGAGAGGTCAATTGTAAGAAACCTTACCAATTTTACCATTAACTTTTTTGTCTCTTTTATATTTGTTTAAATTGGAGCAATGGTTAAATATGGTTATTTGATGAGCATAGTAAATCATTTTGTTAAACTACTTAAACGCAAAATTTCCTGCTCAATCTATTTTGACTAATTGTTTAACTTGCTTCTTTTGTCTGCATGTGCCAAATTATAACTGAATAAGACACACAGAATGTAGAACTTGTCATATTTATGTTCTTTTCTTTCTCATCTTGTTCCTTTGAAGCATTCTATGTGATCGTCACTTTGTCAGAAGTTTGTTTCCCCTTTTTGTTTACTTTCTTACCTGATAAATTACATAGACTATCATTTCTTTTTTTTTTTTTTTTTTTTTGAACGGGGGACTATCATTTCTATGTCACAGCAAACCAGTAAGGAAATTTTAACCTCGGGTTAGGCCCAATAGACTTCAGAAATTTAAGTAGTCAGGGTGTGTCGGTTGTTACCAGGCAGCTTCATACATTAAATTTTAGAAATCAGTCGTACCTGCTCTCCCTTCTCCCTCTCCGTGCATCTCTCTCTCTGTTTTTTTTTTTCTTGGAACCCTCAGCTGCTTTGAACTTTCATGCAATTGATGCTACTTTCTTTCGTTTGCTGTATGCAGGTTATTTTAGCGACTAATATTGCAGAGTCATCGGTGACAATTCCTGAAGTTGCATATGTCGTTGATTCTTGCCGATCATTGCAAGTTTTCTGGGATGAAAATCGAAAGATGGATGCAACTGAGCTTGTTTGGGTTTCCAAATCTCAGGTATGCTAAATCATCCTCATAAGTCGTTTTCAAGTTTTATAGTCAAACTTCTGAATTCTAATTACACAAAGGGTTTGTGCTGTAGTCGGATCAGCGTAAAGGAAGAACTGGTCGMACTTGTGATGGCCAAATATATAGGCTAGTTACAGGATCTTTCTATAGTAAGCTGCAGGAATATGAATCTCCTGCAATTCTCAAGCTATCATTGAGACTGCAGGTTCTCCTCCTTTGCTGTGCTGAATCGAAAATTATCAATGATGCGAAAGGTAAAGCACTGCCCATGCTTTGATCATATGTCTCCTTTTAWACCAGGGCTTTCATTGTCATTGTGTGATGTAGTCCAGAAGCTTGGAGTTTCTTTGTTGGGGGCACAATTATTTACTATTAGATTGCCACCTTTTGTGAGATAGTTTGTTCTGTTTTTTCCTGTGCCTGTGTTTATGGCTGTTTGTATCGTAAGTGGCTTTCTCAGAAAAGAGTAAGTCTTTCCTTTGAGCTTACTTGACTTAATGTTCTCTCATTATCGGTGGAAACACTTGGCCCAAAAACTGACGTTATACGAAATTAATGTTCTTATGTCATGTTAATGGTTTTGGTCTAAATTGTGCTTTTCATTTTTCCTTGTGGCTCTCTTTAGTCTCTACACCAAATAGTAAAGGAGCAACATGGTAGTATTTAACTTATTTTCTTATTTGATAAACACGTGTGTAGGACACTAGGAATGGGAGGTGCCATCTATGATTCTATACTTCATCCTGGATTTGTTAGTCTTCTTTGCCTGGGGAATACATTACTTGTGTATGTGTGGTTTGGTAGTCGTTGTGCTTCTGGCCTCACTGAGATTCTAATGTGTTTGATTTTTGTTTCAGCCTTGTCGCAAAAGGCATTGGACCCACCTGATCCAAAAATTGTGGATGATGCACTGAAGTTACTCGTGCGTATAAAGGCCTTGAACAAAACACATCCAAGGGGTCGATATGAACCCACCTTTTATGGCCGACTGCTTTCCAGCTTCTCTCTGTCCTTTGATGCTGCTGTTCTGATCCTTAAATTTGGTGAAGCTGGAATGTTGCATGAGGGCATTGTACTTGGYATATTGATGGATATGCAACCACAACCGATAATTCGCCCCTTTGGTCAGGATAGCTTGGTATTTTAATCAACCGGCTATATTTTTATATTTATATTAGCATTTGGGTGATTGTGTTTACATTATATTTGACATGGATACTGTATGCATCTGTTGTTGTTTGTATTGGCTATCTTCTGCAGTTTACAGAATATACACAAGCCTACTATACTGCAAAGGGGGAAAATCTATCTCCGGCTGGAAGAAAGGAGGAGATTTGCTTGGCGAATTTGCATGCTTATCAATTTTGGCAACGTGTTTTCAAGGTGAAGAGTGGTTCTTTCCCCCAGTTCTCTACATTAAAAGCCAGGTACCTGGTTTCTTAAAATGGATAGAGTTTTCTAATTGTATATTGTTATGAAGGATAAGCATCGGTTGCAGCATTTGAAACTGTTATTAAATGCTGAGGAGATAGAAGTGCCACAATCATTGCTCCCCAGAATCGAAGAAGAATGGTGCTTCTTCCATAATGTGCTGCACTCATCAATGAATCAAATCTCTGAAATATGTATGTTATCTTTCATGTACCAATAGACCATAGTAACTCTTCATTGTGGTATGTTCTAATGTGGGGCACTACTTTATGCAGATAATGACATTTTAAGTTCACTACATCAATATAGGCCTCAGTTTCTTGCTACATATTGTGGCTTACCTTCCTACTATGATCCTTATGAATTTAGACATTCATGTCTTCTAGTATGTGATCCAAGTAATGATTCTGTTGCTCTGTCTGAAGAAGATGAGTACGTTGAAATGAAAAAATGCATTGCTATGCCATATGTAACCTCTCACGATTTCAAAAGTCAAATTGTGGCCGAGAAGTTTGGAAATATTGTTAAAGAGGTATCATCCTTTGCATGCTCTGTCCTTTTCACCTCATTTGATAAATATTTAATCTCATCATCGTATTTTATTTATTTTTTTGCTTCCCAGATGCGTGTTCAGCATGCAGAATCCTTGATTGAGGACCCTGTTCAGCATGTTATGGGGAAGCCGTGGCGACAATCTAACAGTGAAGAATCAATGTGTAGGTATTTTGTCCAAGGGTATTGTAGTAGGGGCAATGAATGCCTGTTTTCTCATTCACATCAAGCCAAAAGACCTGTGTGCAAATATTTCTCATCTTTGCAGGTATTGAGATCCTCAAAACCTTTCCTTTTGTTTTTTAAACAGAGAAACATTTTGCAGACAATGATGTATCAATGTATCATTGCATTGTTAGGACTTAGGACCTCATGATGATATGAACGTAAACACTTTTAAAGCCCTTTTTTGTGTATTAATGTTGTGTGTAGTGGGAAACAGTAAACATAAAGAGTTGGGTTTTTTTTTTTTTTTTAAAAAAAAAAATAAAAATAAAAATAAAAATAAAAAATCCTTATGGCTTCTTCTTGGTAGTCAGGCTGTCGGCCATCCATGAGTTCATTGCAATTGGCAGTCTTTTATCCAGTCCCGTGTATTCTGTCAACAAAACATCTGTCATGCATTATAAAGCAAGGCAATAATTGCATGTATAAATACAAGTAAATAAGTCATAGTGAAAAATAAAGTTGGTCCTTGCTGCTCGTTCCTTGCTTTTGCTTAGCTATCACTCCGTCATGCATAAAGAAAATGGACATACTTACCTCTCTTTCCATCAGTCTTTCTTGCTTCCTTCATAGTCGTTTTCATCTTTTAATTTCTTTTTTCGTACATTGTTACATTCTGCTTCTATCTAGTTTCTACCATTGTTTGACAGCTATAAGAACTTATATGCAGGGTTGTAGAAATGGCGACGCTTGTGTCTTTTCTCATGAGCTTGATGCCCAAGTTGGGTCATCTGGATTAACTTTATGCATACCAGAAAATGAAGCTGGTGATGCTGCAGCACTAATTAAATTGTTTCCCACATCTGATGGTTGTCTATTGATATTGGATGATACAGAGTTGCACTTTTCATCGAACTTCTCTCAACATTATGAACCGTCAAAAATTATAGCCACAACCTCTCTCACTCAAACATCGATATTTGATCCATCACTGTCTGGGGTTCAAATCTTATGGGGCATCAGTGAACCTTTCAAAACTTCTACCTTTGGAGCATTTGAAAATGGAATTTGTTGGGACAGAATGAGAAGTGTCTTCTGGTTTCCAAATTTTGGTGCTTGTGAAGAAAACTCAGAGCAAAAGAATCTTGTGCAGAACTTCTTTGAGCATTTGGCAGTTCGCATTTTGGCTGATACAATGTTTGACATACATGTCATTATTACCATGAATAATATTAGGTTCTCACAACTACAGGTATAGCAGTAGTTGATGCATCACATAACTGTTTGGTCGGTTTTTGTTGAATCTTTGACATATTGCTGATTGTGTGTCAGGTAGAGAAGATGGCGAGAGATTGCTTCTTTTTTCTTAAAGAGTCTTTTCGGTTCGATGAATCAACCTTCGGAGTAGTCCCAGATGCTGTCAATTCTAGAAGAGCTCAAGTAATATCTAGTCCCGTTACCTATGTTTTCATTCTGCATCCGCCTTCTGACCTTCAATTTGGAGATTATGCTTCTGCCTTGCATGATCGCCTACACGGTAATCAGCACTAACTAGACTTGCATAGAGAGATGCGTCGTACAGATCTTTTGATGAGAACTTCAGCCTGTTCATATTAATTAACTTATTAAATCTCGTTGACTCTAATTTTTAGTCTGATGGCCCGGTGAAATCTCGATCTTGTCACCAATTTTTTGTATCATGTCCSGAGGAAATGTTTAGTGGACAAAAGAAACTTCTTCGGGAAAATGAAAATTGGAGTATACMTCCTTTGACAAAGACATTGTTGAGAAAAAGATGACTTTTCCCGGATGAAATTGAAATGAGAATTGGATTTATCAAATCAGTCAATTGAATGCCTTGGTGCCTATTTGTAGGCCGCCTTACTCAAGTCCCTAGAATGTTCTAACACTTAAAAAGTTCCTAACCTCCTCAATCGGAACATTCTAGATGAACTTCTACAACCAAATTTGTAAGCATAGCGAAAAGGGTTTTCCATGAGAACCTATCACTAAAATACCTCTCAAGAGGGTGAGGGTAAGCATAGCGAAAAGGGTTTTCCATGAGATGAGAAATGAAAATTATTAATCCTGGAAATATAATAAATAATTATTATTATTATTATTATTATTATTATTATTATTATTATTCCTTTTTTATTATTATTTTGTTATTAAAAAAAAAGGAATTTTAGGAATGTCTTGGGGATTCTTGATTGATGCTGAGTGTAAAAGGAGTTCAAGAATCAGCATAATTTTTATAGGTTCTCGGAATGATTTTCCATAATTTTTTGAATCAATTTACTTATGGATTGGACCGATTTTTATTTTATAGGTTAGTTCTACATTCCATATTCCAATTTCATACATATTTATTTACATATAAAACTAACTCTTTGCAGGATTGAACTCGTGACTTTTGATTTAGTTGGTAGCATTACCACTAGTCTATCATGATGATGTTGATTACTCTCTATCATCGTAAATAATAAATAAATAAATAAATAAATAAATAAATAAATAAATAAATGAGGTGAAAACTAGTTATTTTCTAAAAAAATTTGTAAGTAAAGATAACTATTATTGTTCACGAATTAGCATTTAATTGGTTTGATCACTTACAAAACAATGAAAAAAATAATATTTGCTAATCGTGTCTGAGACTAAATGAAATTATTAGTGAGAAAGTTAGCGAACTTGTTAAAAAATTACTAATTTCTTCCGTGCAAATCTTGTTACTGATTTGTTGTTGAATTACTTAATTTGACTCTAATGTTTTATTATAATATAAGTTCACCATGTCTATTCTAAGGATGGAATTGAATCTTCTTGGTAGAACTGCACTCATTTTTGCACAAATTTAATACTTATTTCACATATTCATTTTCATTTTACGAAAAGAGCTTGAAATTTCAAATGGAGATAGTAGTAATCAAATTGCTCACTTACGCAAGGAGAAAAGCCAAAGCAATTAATGAGCGAGACAAAAAGGTTAGTAATCAGCCAACACAACAAGGAGACAACAACAATATGGAGCAGAGCTTTCAACCAACATATGATGGCAAAAAGTGACAAAGACAAAAGTAAAAGTAGCCAAGCAGCGAATCAGCTTTAGGATTGATGTAGGAGGTTAATGTTAGTAAAAAGGCATCCATAAATTTGTAATTTCTCCATTTCTAAAAAGTGGCAACAAATAAATTTTCACGTATTTCAAGGAAGAGAGTTAACAATSTAAACGAGCCAATTAATCAAAGTAATTTAAACACAATGAAGAATGGGATTATAACTTCATTGTGTTAAAATTGCTTTGATTAATTTGTTCGATTACATTGTTATATCTCATTCTTGAAATACGTGAAAATTCTTTTGTTGCCATTTTTTTGAAACAGAGGAAGTATTAGAGTTAGAGTCTTTGGGAGAGTGGGAAAACCTCTTGAATGTTTTCCACACTTGTAATTTGCCATTATCAATCAATTAACATCAATTTTCCTACTATTATTTTCCTATATTCTTGTATCTATGAGTGAGAGCATTGCATCTGGTATCAGAGTAGGCCGGAAATGGCTCTAGCTAACTCATGATGCTTAGAAGAGGTGGAAGACAAGATTGCTAACTTGGAAGTTCAATGAAGAAAATGGTGGACACGACGAAGGGGTCGGTGATTGCTACCATGAGACAATCATAATCATTGTCTAATTTAAGCAACTAGACGAGGCGCACCAACGGAGTAAACAGTAGCACCATGACGAGTTGGCGGCAGTGACGGAACGCCTTGAGGGGCCAATCCACCAGTGCCGAGAGAACCAAGAGTAGAAAATGTCCGCTATGAGGGAGCGACAAAGGAAGTTCTAGGAGGAACGAACTTCAGGCGATGGTGGCTTGATTGGGCAGGCCACGTGTAACCTTAGAGGAGCCACTAGAGAACCAACATTCAAATTCCGGTGAGAATCTCTTCCATTGGGGCCTTGTAGAGAACAAATATGGGGGACGTGATGGACGGACATACACGGGTGGAGGCGATAGATTTTGATTTCAAAACCTAGAGATGCCTAGCTTTGATTGGTTTGACCCAAATGGGTGGATATTGAGGGGAGAGCAATATTTCACCTTCCAAAAGTTCAGTGAGGCGGAAAAGTTGGACTTCGCTATGGTGGCTTTCGAAGGTGAAGCCTTGAAATAGTATCAATGGGCTTACAAGAGGCAGCCTTGAAAGAGTTGGGGGGAAATGAAACAACGAGTACTGTAGCGATTTAAGCCAATCAATGGGCTTCGGGCTTACGAATGCTCCTGCAACTTTCCAATCACTCATGAACAAGGTATTCAAGCCTTTCCTACAGAAATTCATATTAGTATTTTTCGATGATATACTAATTTATAGTAAAAATGAATTTGCTAATGTGGAGCATAGTGSCCTTGGATTGAGGAAGTTAGCTGAACATAAGTTATATATCAACAAAAAGAAATGTGAGTTTGGGAGTGAGCAAGTTTCATACTTGGGCCATATAAATTGACAACAATGCTTGATTAGGCTGAACCAAGGAATCTAAGGGAATTAAGAGGTTTTTTTTTTTTTTTACCTACGGGCTACTATCGAAAGTTCATTGCGAGTTATGCAGAAATAGCTCAACCACTGTCATAGCAGCTCAAGGACTCCTTCGGATGGAGTGCAAAGGCTAATACTGCATTGGAGATGTTAAAGGAAGCCATGACTAAGCCTCCTATTTTGGCCATGCCTAATTTTCAGAAGGAATTCAAAGTTGAGACTGATGCTTCTGGGWATGGTCTTGGGGCTATTTTGATGCAAGATTCACGACCTATTTCCTTTCACAACAGTTTGTTGGGTGTTCGGGCACAAGCTAAGTCAATCTATGAGAAGGAGTTGATGGTCGTATGCTTGGATGTTCAGAAGTGGAAGCACTACTTGTTGAAGAGGCGATTCATAATCTGTTYAGACCAATAGAACTTGGAAAACATTACGCAACAGAGGGAAATCGGGGTTAATTATCAAAAGTTGGTAAGTAAGCTAGTTTAAGTTCGATTTTGATATACAATATAAATCGGGATGCTCCAACTGCGTGGCATACGCTTTATCTCGCAAAAGCGATGTGGGTGTGGAATTAAAAAAAATATGGTCTTGTCATGTGAGGTGGATTGGGCAGTGTCGGAGCAGGAGATTAAAGAGGACTGGCTCCTAACAAACATCTGACAAATGCTGGTAGTTAGGGAGGAGGTAAAGGGCTTTGAATTAGTGAATGACATGATGAAATATAAGGGGAGAATCGTGATTCCACAAAAATCCACATTCGTACCCAAGTTAATGAGGGAATATCTCTACACCCCAATCAGTGGGCATGCTGGTGAGGAGAAGACTTACTTAAGGGTCACTAGTGAGTGGTTTTGGGCCGGCATGAGGATGAAAATTGTGGAGTTTGTGGCCAAATGTGAGACGTGCTAGCAGCACAAGAATATATTCTCAACAAAGTCTATCTGGACTGTAACAACCGCTTCCACTTCTAACTGCCATTCGGGAGGATGTGTCGATGGATTTCGTGGAAGGGCTACCCACCTCTAAAGGGGTAAATTCGATTCTTGTTGTGGTGGATTGGCTTTCTAAATACTCACATTTCGTTGGCTTAAAACACCCTTTCACAGCAAGTATGGTGGCAGGGGCTTTCATCAAGGAAGTTGTGAAATTGCATGAGTTTTCTTCTACAATTCTATCTGATCGTGATAAGGTTTGCATGAGTATGTTTTGGAGAGAGGTTGTTCCATCTACAAGGAACTGAATTGAGAAGAAGCATGGCTTACTATCCCCAAATGGATGGGCAAACTAAAGTTGTCAACAATAGTTTGAAGTCTTACTTGTGTTGCTTTGTAAAAAATCACCCAATATCATGGTCTCATTGGCTKCCTTGGGTAGAATATTCTTACAACAACTCACCACACATGTCAACAAAAGTTTCTCGATTGAAGCTGGTATATGGGCGAGACCCCCCTAGGCTCTACAAGGTGGGGCGAGGCCAAACTCCTTTAGATAGCCTTAAGAAAGCGCTTCAAGAGCGAGACGTGGTGTTAGATGAGTGAGAATGCAATTACTCAAAGCCCAATAGACAATGAAGCATTACGCTGATAAAAAGAGGAGGCATGAGGAGTTTCAAGTGGGGGAATATGTGTATTCAAAGATACATCCATAGAGGCAAAGATCACTCGCTCAAAGGCCCTTTGAAAAGCTTGTTGCACGCTTCTATGAACCATTTGAAGTTCTAAGCCGCCTGGAAAAGGTGCACTACAAGCTCAAGCTCCTTGATAGATGTGAAATCYACCCTGTCTTCCACATATCTCATTTGAAACGAGATATTGGTGAAACTCTCGTGCCAGCCACTATTCCAACCCAAATCACACTTGACTTGGAGATGGTTGTTGAACCTGAGGAGCTGCTGAACATGAGATACAAGGGTCGCGGAATGAGCTTCAGGTACTTCTGGAATGGAAAGGGATGTTAGAGTATGAGTTGGGAGGATGCGGCTTCCATTCAAGCCAGATTTCTTACTTTCAAACTTGAGGACAAGGTTAATATTATATGAGAAGTAAGGTTAAAAGGTAGATTTAGGTTGGAGAGATAAACAAATAAAATTTCACTGATGTGATCACTCAATATTGAGCACTAATTAAGGCTTTTTCTCTCAAAAATAACTCTTTGAAAACTAAGGAGAGAAGTGTTAATATGAGCATGTACGTTTAGAATAGTTATAGCCTAGGCTTGTAATTTACTTAGGTTGAAACCCTAGAATATGTAAGATAACCGAACACAATTATTTTTACATATTTTAGGAAAGTCTCACAAGATATTATTTCATACTAGTTAAAATAATATCTTGTGTTACCTTAATTCCAACACAAGCAATTACTAAATATCTTGAACTGGTCATCTTAAAGTTTCCAAAAATCGGTTAAAGAAAACTTTCCATTTTTTTTACCTCGACAAGATCATCTGTGTTGTGAAAACAACCGAACTATTTTTCCAACTGGTAGTGTTAAAGCCAACTAACAACTAGTCTAGTTGTTTATAACCCTACTCAAAACCAATAATACAAGCATTCATCAATCACACTTATGCACTTTTACAACAAAAAGACTTATTCTAACTCTAGAACTAATCTTCATGTTTTTCAACTTCTTGAAGCCTTCCATGATTTCTTCATTTAAAACTTGATATTCTCAAGTCTTCCTCGAAGGAGCTTTCATGCTTCAAGAGTTGGAAATCATGTATGACAAATATAGATAAAAATTTGCATATAAAATTGTTCCTTCAGCTTTCCAAACCAACTGCATTCATCAAACCAATGTACATGTTCTTGCAACTGTTTGTCATCACTCAAAAACACTAAGGAACTCAACTCACTCATTTTTGGAAAGTTTTGCAAACAAAACATAATAGATGGAGTATAAGGGCAAGTTTATCCCAAGACTCTACGTCTCTCTTTCAGACTCTGCCACATCAGCTTTCTACTAATTTTTTACTTTCAAGACTCACATCAAGACTCTCTACATTTTTCAAACTTTATCCCAAGATTCTAACCAAGACTCTCTTGCTTTATATTCTTTAAAAAAAATGTTTTCATTTATATTTTAAAAGTAAAAAGTTAAATTTGGTAAAAAAAAAGATGCCCAATAAAACTTGGACACTTGTCCAAGTTGAGTCTTGAATGGAGTCTTGATTTTCAAAACTCCACTCAAGACTCTAGCGAGTCTTAGGGAAGATTATCCCTTAAGACTTAAGAGAGTCTCACCTCAAGACTCCCCTCAAGACTAGGGATAATCTTGCCCTAAGGTTTCCTAAATGGAATAAAGTGGAAATGATAGGAATTTCATGGAATGTCCATATGAGAGGAGTCTAGGAATTTCGTGGAATGGAGGGAGTAATAAAAATAAAAGCTAAAGATTTTAGATAGTAGACAATGTAAAATTGCTTCCCATTGTGCACAAATCTAGACCAACCACTTCAAGAATCAATGATGCCACAAGACCCCATAATCTTCCTCAGTGCTCAAGAACCCTTAACACAAAGAGAAAGAGTCCAAAAATCCATATACTTCACATAGTAGCTATGGACCCAATGAACCCAAAGCCTATGAGCTTTACTAGTCAAGGCCCGAAGAAGATTACACATGTGTATAAGAGACAGGGAAAGAGAAAGAGTCCAAAAATCCATATACTTCACATAGTAGCTATGGACCCAATGAACCCAAAGCCTATGAGCTTTACTAGTCAAGGCCCGAAGAAGATTACACACAAAAAGCTTGTTCCAAAAAGAGACCAAGATGATGATCCACCCCCATCCCATAAAGACTTTAGTCAAGCAAAGATGACTTCAAGCAACCAAGGCCTTCTTAGTAGGACTCACCTTCCCCCCGATCCTAGAAGCTGTTACATATGTCTCAAGCTCATGAAGCAGTGTTGACCCATAAATGAGTTTTGATGCAGACTAATAACCACTTCAAGACAACTTTATCGTGTTTGCTAATGTCTGTGTGCGGGTGTTCAAGTGTGATGATCAGATCTTAAGTGAATAAGCAAGGTTGATCCAAAGCATTCACTATCCAGCCCATATAGAAGCAACATAGAAGAAAACAAGAGGAAATCAACAACTACAATCTCGATTCCAGTAGAGTTGCTGGAGGAACTGAAGTTTCAGATCTCAAGTGGAGGACTTGATGAGAAACTTGATCGTATCAGAGGAACTGGTTGCTTGGAGTAAAGCATCGTATTTTAATGTCGATGTATAGGTACATCAATGTAAAGAATCTTTGTTTAAAGTAATTATATTAAGTGGATAATAATATCAGTGAAAAATATTATGTCAAAAGATTTTCTTTCCAAAATCTATCCTTAGTTAGTTGAAAAGATTTTAAAATAAAACTTTATTTTTATTTATTTATTTATCTAAAAATAAAAATCATTTTAGGAATAAAGAAATATCTTTTTCAAATTAAGTTTTTAAGGAATAAAATCAGTTTTATTTTTGAATAAAAGGTTTTGTTAAAAAGAAAATCTGACTTAGTATTGTTAGTTGAGAAAATGTAGGAGAAAATTAAGGGGAACTGGTTTCTATATTTACTTGGGTGAAGGTTTTCTGAAACCACGAATCAGTTGAGAAACATTTCGTGTGCACGTTCTTCATCCTTGGAGTTCAAGCATTAACTCCCACTTTCTCCCATTCTTTAGGAAGTGGAGGAAGTGATTGATAATGGATTGAATGTCAAGGAAAATTGCACTATAATATTACGTTCTTCTGGTTTTCAAAACATACTTGAGCATTGAAAGAAATATCACTGATGTATTGACAATCCACTTAATACTACTTTGCTTGATTCTTAGAGTTTTCATATTTTCAAAGAGTTTGTATGGGAAAATCAAGTTTGAGTGAACTTGTAACTTCGAGTGAAGTTAGAGAAGAGAAAGAGAGCAGAGAGAGAAAGCACAAACAATAGAGGGATTTGTTTGTGGGGTAGTCAAGTTCGTAGAGGAATTGAGAGAGGAGAAGAGAAGAGTCATTGTATTAAGTTGTTGCCTTAATATAATAAGAGCAAATCCTGAGTAGTCACAGTTTCTCCTTTGTTGAGTGACAAGGAGGTTTCTGTGTTTGAGTATCTCTCGTGTTCTTTATTCTTTTTGTCGAGTTCCTTGCGTTTAAATTTGAAAATTTGTCCTAGTTCCTTGAACTACAATTCACCCCCCTCTTGTAGTTCTCTATTGATCATCTTAAAGTCAACATTGGTATCAGAGCTGAGTTCCTCGAAGAATCAGGAAGCCCTGACGAGTTCCTGGGACCTAAGATGAATAACCACGAGAAGCTGAAGAGGTTACTCCACTCAAAAGACCTCCCATGTTCAATGGAAGTTCTACTCCTACTGGAAAAATAGATGGAATTTTTATTAAAGCTGAAAATTATCAAGTGGTGAGAGTGATAGAAGTAGGTGACTTCGAGATCACTAAAAACAACTCAGTAATGAAGTAGTTCCAAAACATAATCTGAATACGAAAAGGAGGATTTTGATAAAATGGAGATTAATGCTCTTGCTGTAAATTGCTCCATTGTGGACTTGGACCACATGAACACAATCGTGTCATGGGGTGCAAGAATGCAAAGGAGATATGGGATATGCTTCAAATAACTCATGAAGAACTAATGAAGTTAAGAGATCTAAAATTGATTTATTAATGTCTAAATATGAGAGATTTGAAATGCAACCCAAGGAAGCAATCCAAGAGATGTTAACACGTTTTACTAACATCATTAATGAGCTTGTTTCTCTTGGAAAGATTATCCCTACTGATGAGCAGGTTAGAAAAGTTCTTAGAAGTTTGCCACAGGATGAAAGATGGAGAGCAAAGGTAACTGCCTTGCAAGAGACCAAGGACTTCACCAATTCAATATTGAACAACTTGCGGGTTCACTCATGACTCATGAGTTGCACCTAGGACTAGCAACAGTGACGGCTCAGGCAAGGAACTTGCTCTCAAAGCTGAGAACCTGACGAGTCAGAGGTTGATAGAGGATGAGGCAGCCTGTATGGTGAGGAAGTTCAAGAGAATGTTTTCCAAGAACAAAAGATTCACACAAAACAAGAAAGCCAATACATCCAAACTGACTCAGGATGTCACAAGTGTGGTTCCTTGGATCACTTCACCAGAGATTGTCCTCAGTGGGAAACCGAGAAGGGCAAAGGTAAAAAAAGGAATATGTGAAAGGAACTAAAGCAAATTTCAACAAGCCAGACATAAGGAAGGCAATGATAGCTGCTTGGGGAGTTCTGAAAGTGATGAGGAGAGTGAGCAACCTGAGGAAGAAACTGCCAATCTTTGCTTGATGGCTCATTCTGAAGAACTCATCAAAATGAGGTAAATTTTAATTCTAAGCAGTTAAAACTCTTCCTAAAGAAGCCTTATCGAATTGTTAATTGATTTAAAGAAAAATTGGGAAAATATCAACAATAGATTAAGAGAATGTGAAAAAGTTCTAAGAATAACCAAGGAACACAGTAGTGGATTGAAAACCAACGCACTGATGTTCAAGGAGATTCTTTGAACTTTTGACAAGAATTTGCTTCTGAAGGAAACTTGTTGAAAATTGAAATATGAAAACATTATGGCTATGTAGAAATTGACTCAGTATAAAATGATTGACAATGACCTAAATGGATCAAGTTCCTCACCAACATTTTTAACAAAGATTTTGAAAAACTGAAAAAAGATCTTGAATTGTTAAAATTTGAAAAAGCTCAAATGGAGAAGGAACTTGGTCATGAAAAGAAGAACAGAAGGTCAGTATGTCACTCCTAAGTGATAAGGACGCTCAAGTAAAAAGAACTGAAGGTTTAGGTTTTGTTTATGCAAAACATAAAGGGAAACAAAAGAAATATGTGATTTAACCTAGTAACAAGATATGTTCCTTCTGTGGTAAAACTGGTCATTATGAAAATGGTTGTAACAAGAAGGAACTTGCTCAAAAGAAGAACATTAAGCAAGTCTGGGTAAAGAAAAATGATACTGTTTCTGCAACAAAGGAACCAAGGAAACCTGGTTCCTCCCACTAACTAGTAAGTTCTTTTGCAGGTTCTAGTGAGGGGAACAACACATGGCACCTCGACAGTGGTTTTCTAAGCATATGACAGGAGAAAAATCAAGATTTCTCTCACTAGAGACCTATCCAGGGGGAACTGTGACTTTTGGAGATAATAAGAAAGGTGAGATCATTGCCAAAGGTAAGGTTGGTAAGTCAAGTTCCCATTGTATTGATAATTGTATTTTGGTCGAGGGTTTGAGGCATAACTTGTTAAGTATATCTTCAATTTTGTGACAAAGGTACTCTCTGTAAGTTTCACTTCTAATTTTTGTAAAATCATCAATGACAAGTCAGGAAAGGTGTTCTAGAAGGAACTCGGAGGGGAACACCTATACAGTGGACCTCAACTCCATCCCAAGGAACAACCTTACATGCTTGAGTGTTATTGATGATGATCCTTTTCTATGGCACAAAAGATTTGGACATGCTAGCTTTTCACTCATGAACAACTGACTTCAAAGACTTGTGTAGGTTTCCTAAAGTCAAGTTCCCTAGTCATCATGTTTGTGATGCATGTGTGAAAGGAAGCAAGTCAATCCTCTTTTAAAGCAAAAAGTTAGTAAGTACTTCAAAACCATTGGAACTCATTCACATTGATTGTGTGGTCCAATGCGCATTCAAAGCAGAAATGGTAAGAAATATGTTTTGGTTATTTGATGATTTTTCAAGATTTACATGGGTCTTGTTCCTAGCAAGCAAAGATGAGACTTTTGATGAAATTTAAAACTTTTTGAATAAGATACAAAAATCAAGTGGTTTTCAAAATTCACATAAGTCAGATCATGGCACTGAATTCAAATGAAAAGTTTGATTTGCTTTGCAAGGAACTTGGTATTGATCATTAATTTCTCTGCCCCAAGAACTCCACAACAAAATGGAGTTTTGAGAGAAAGAACAGGACACTTGAAGACATGGCTAGAACTATGTTAATTGCCAGTGGTCTTGCAAGGAACTTCTGGGCAGAAGCTCTTAATACAGCCTGTTATATTATCAATAGAGTAATGGTAAGAGCAATCATCAACAAACACCATATGAACTGTTTAAGGAAGAAAACCTAATGTTTCTCACTTAAGAGCTTTGGGTGCAAGTGCTTTGTCATAAAATGGTAAAGGAACTTAGGTAATTTGATGAAAGAAGTGATGAAGCTGTATTCCTTGGCTATGTTCCTGATAGCAAGGCATACAAGGTTTATAATAAGAATACCATGTGTATAGAGGAAAGTATCTGTCATATTTGATGAAGCTAACAATTTCACTAATATGCAGGAACTTGATGATAATGATTTTGAAATTGGTCTTATTAGGAATGCAGATCCAGGATGAAGAAATTCCAAGGCAGCCCAAAGTTACTACTCCAATTCAGGATGAGGTACAACCTGGTAATACAGAGTTCCTCCGACTGAAAATGAGGAACAAGTAGTGACCGAGGAACCTGCTGGAGAAGGAGAAGGAACAGAAGGAACTCAAGCTGAGACTATTCCTATTGGATTCCTGTGAAAGAGTTCAGGCCTAGACCATGGAAACTCAAAAATCTCACCCTACTGATCAAATTATAAGTGATATCAGTAAAGGAACTCAGACAAGGTCTCAGCTGAGGAACTTCTGTGCCTTTCAAGCATTTCTTCACTTTGGAACCAAAGAATCATGAAGAAGCCCTCCAAGATGCTGATTGGATCAATGCCATGCAAGATGAGTTGAATGAATTCGAAAGAAACAAGGTATGGCAATCTGAACCTAACCCTAAGTCTAAAAAGGTCATTGGTCTTAAATGGGTGTTTAGAAATAACTTGATGAATATGGACCATCGTAAGGAACAAGGCTAGACTTGTAGTTAAAGGGTAATAATCAGCAAGAAGGAATTGATTATGAAGAAACTTTTGCTCCTGTAGCAAGGTTAGAGGCTATTAGAATATTAATTGCTTTTGCTTCATTCATGGTTTTAAATTGTATCAAATGATGTGAAATGTGCCTTCTTAAATGGATTTCTTGAAGAGGATGTTTATGTTGAACAACCTCCAGGATTTGAAACCCTAATTTTCAAAGCATGTTTTTAAGCTTGACAAAGCTTCTATGATCTAAACAAGTCCAAGAGCATGGTATGAAAAGACTTTCAAAGTTTCTTTTACAAAATTAATTTAAAAGAGGAAAGGTTGATAAAACTTTGTTTTGAAATCTGAAGGAACTGATCTGTTAATTGTACAAATCTATGTTTGATATTATCTTTGTGCTACTAACAATGATCTTTTAAGTATTTTGCAGCACTTGATGAGTGGAGAGTTTGAAATGAGTATGATGGGTGAATTAAATTTCTTTTTGGTTTGCAAATTAAACAAACAGAGAGGGGAACTTAATTCATCAACAAAAGTATGTCAAGGAATCCTTAAAAAGTATAACCTTGATCAGGCTAAGACTAATCACACACCTATGGGAGTTGGAACTAGATTAGATGAAGATCCTCAAGGGACTTCTGTGGATCAAAACAAAATATAGGAATGATGTTCTTCTTGCTTTACTTAACTGCCAAGTAGACCTGATATGCCTTTAGTGTTGGACTTTGTGCTAGATTTCAGTCTAATCCTAAAGAATCTCATCTAACTGCAGTAAAAAGGATTTTTAGATATCTTAAAGGAACTAATGATTTGTCTCTTCTATCCTAGAAGTGATCATCAATGAAAGGATATACAGATGCTGATTATGCAGGTGATTTGGTGAATAGAAGAGTACCTCAGACAGTCCAGTTCCTTGGTCATGTCTAGTTTCTTGGGCATCCAAGAAACAAATACTGTTGCTTATCTACTGCAGAAGCAAATATGTTGCTGCTGCAAGTGTTGCTCACAATTATTATGGATCAAGCAACAATTGAAGAACTATGTATGAAATTGATTGTTCCTATATATTGTGACAAACTAGTGCAATTAGGCATCTCTAAAGATCCAGTTCATCATTCGGAGTTAAACATATCCATATAGGCATCATTACTTAAAGTCATGTGGAAAAAGGTTTAGTAAAATTAGATTTTGTGATACTGACAATCAAATTGCAGATATAACTCACAAAACCTTTAATAGAGAGAGACATGAAAGACTAAGGATGGAACTTGGCATGATTCAATCAGCTTCATTGAAGAGGACTCATGCTCCAGCCCAGTATTTTTCTCAAATCTTGAAATTGCTGTACAATATTTCATACACAACCATGGTGTGAAAAGCATTGAATCATGAGTATTTTGTGATATTTGTTGCATGCAATATGTGTATATTCATGAATCAATTATGCACCATATTAATACCTGTATAAAGCATGAAAGTCCAATTTGCTTTGTTGATAAGTTCCTCATTAAATCACAGTCACTTTATGTTTGGCGGCTGAAAACATTAAGATATGCCAACAACTTTCTATCCTCTAAAATTTAATTCTATCTATTTATCTTTTAATGTAACTGATTTCCCAAATAAAACGATCTCCTAATATTTCTCAAATCAGTTACAAAGATATTTTTAAATATCCAAGGAAGTTTCATTATTTAAGGAAGTAAATTGCTAAATTATTGACCAGTATCTCCCTTTAACCCCAACCACAAATTCACCTCACTCGGCCCCACCTACTCTCTTTTAACCGTCTTCTTCAACTCTGTCCTATTGAAGTAATTAACCAATTCACCTAACACTTACCATCAACTCAAAAACAAACCCCCACAAAATTCAAACCGCACCGAAGCTTCTCCCATGGAACATTTCACCATTGCCCCTCCAAATCTACTGAAATCATCACCTTCATCTCCTTCTACAAATAAACCATGGAAGTTGATCTACAAAAGAAACTCAAGAATTGATGTTCGAATTGAAGGATGAAGCATGAAGAAAATGGGTGGAACTTGGTGCTCCGATTTCTCAAACACAAGTCTGCTTCACAAAAGAGAATTGAACACAGGTGTGACAATACATTCCCTCTCTTTGCATAAATCTGGATTGGTGCAATGCAATCGAATATGTCGAGTTGCTGACATTCTCAAAGCCAAGGAGGGTAGCCTCTTGGTTCTCCCACTTAATAATGTGATAGCATACGAGTTTGAATGAGTTTTGGATAATTTGAATGTGATGGTACCACATGCAAGAGTAAAATTAAAAGAAGAAATTGAATTTGATGCTGAGTTTTTGAGTGATGCTTTTGGTGTTCAAAAATGTTGGTTTTGATAAGTATATTAAGAAGGAGTATGTGGTGAGGTAATGGTGTTGGAATGGATGAAATTGTTAAGTCATCGGGCACAAAAGGCATGTTCTCATAACCACAACAATCTCTCACCACTACAAAAATTGCTTTTTTAATTGTTTGGCACAATATTGTTCCTCGCCTAAAAGAGAAGTGAAGCAAATCATATGGATGCTTTACTTATTTATTGCCTTCAAAAACAAATTCAAATCAACTTTCCCTTCTCTCATATTCAACACATGAACCACTGTTTTCCAAAACTTTCTAGGGATATGGCACTTTACTTATGACTCTTTTGAGAGTTTTGATATCTCCTTAGGATCATGTGAGTACTCAAACTACAAACCAATCACTATTTAACCAAAACCCTTGAAGCCCTAACCTGGTGTGATAGATGGAAGACAGTGTTGTAGAGAAGAGATCGAAGGTGCTAAAGTTGTTAATAGACTGAGTTAAATGTGAGGAAGCAGAAGAAGAAGTGTTTGAAGGAAGTTGAGGAAGAGAAGGAACTGGAGATAGAACTCCTAAAGTGAGAAACAGAAGCAGAGTCTAAGAAAGATGAAAAGAACGAAACAGAAACGAAAGACCCTGTCCAAAAGGAACTGGTCAAGTGAAGAAAGGGGTGGAGGAACTGAGGAGCTACTGCTAGTGGTGCTAAAAGGAAGAGTCTTAGGCTTGCCTTTAAGCCTCAGAAAGAAAAAGAAGGAGGTGTTGGAGGTTGATGATGTGGATGATGTTGCGGAACAGGAACAGGAAGTGAAGGATGAGGACCCAAAATTCACTGCTTTCCCTTCTCCTTCTCTTGGTTTTGGTGCTTTCAGTTCTCTCCCTGCAGAATGAGATAATTAAAATCAAAGCTGTGTGGTTAGCATTGCAGGGAGGCAACCTCATTCTGGAGAAACAAAATGCCATTATGGAGAAACTGGAGGCTCAAGAGCTTCATGAAGCAACTGGATCAGAGGATGGCTACTGAATTGATTCTTGTCAAAGGAACAGAAGGCCTTGGCTGAGAGATTGATGGTCTTGCTGTGGAGGTCCTGTCCCATGAAGATGAAGAAGCAGAAAAATCCCATGATGATGCATCCTGATCCCTCTCAGTTTCCTTAGCCTATTAAACACTTATCTTATTTCATCTTGGTCTGTAATTGAAAATTTATTTGCTTTGCTCTACTTTGTTAACTTGGATATTGGTTTTCATTTCGGTTTGGAACTTATGGACCTTCTATGTTTTTATAATATGTGTTGTGTGGTGTGTTAAATTGTGTTGCATGAGCATTTGCATATTGTGTGTTATGGATATGCATTACCAAGGTTCAAACCTAAGCCTCATAGTCCTAGTGACTATGTCCTTAGGTGTGTGTAGTTGAATATTCTATGCTTGTTCATTTTTGATGAAGGACAAAAGGGGAGAACATGAGCAAACTCACTCATGAAGATGATTTGCCTTGGTTTGCATTGGTCACATTGAAGAACTTAAAGTAGTTAATGTCTTATTTTTTGCATCATTTAGCATTGCATCATAGTATTATTTTAGTTGCTATGTAGCATCTAGATTATAGTATTGTTTGCATTTAGAAAAAATTAAAACATAAAAATTTCTGCATCTTTAGTTATTGATTTCCTAACTCTATATTTGAGAGTTGCCTAAGTTTGTCATTCATCAAAAAGGGGGAAATTGTTGACCCAATGAGTTTTGATGATGACTTAAACTTAGACAAACTTTATCTTGTTGCTAATGTGTGTGCAAGTGTGATGATCAGGATCTTAATGTGAACTAAGCAAGGTTGATCAAAGCATTCACTATCCACCCATATAGAAGCAACATAGAAGAAACAAAGGAATCAACAACTACAATCTCGATTCCAGTAGAGTTGCTGGAGGAACTTGAAGTTCAGATCTCAAGTGGAGAACTTGATGAGAAACTTGATCGTATCAGAGAACTGTGCTTGGAGTAAAGCATCAGTATTTTGTCGATGTATAGTTACATCATGTAAAAGAATCTTTGTTTAAAGTAATTATATTAAGTGGATAATAATATCAGTGAAAAATATTAGTCAAAAAGAATTTTCTTTCAAATTCTATCTTAGTTAGTGAAAAAGATTTTAAATAAAACTTTATTTTTTATTTATTATTTATCTAAAATAAAACATCATTTAGGAATAAAGAAATATCTTTTCAAATTAAGTTTTTAAGGAATAAAATCAGTTTTATTTTGAATAAAACGGTTTTGTTAAAAAGAAAATCTGACTTAGTATGTTAGTTGAGAAATGTAGGAGAAATTAAGGAACTGGTTCTCTATATTTACTTGGGTGAAGGTTTTCTGAACCACTGATTACTCAGTTGAGAAACATTTCGTGTGCACTCTCATCCTTGGAGTTCAAGCCATTAACTCCACTTCTCCATTCTTAGGAAGTGAGGAAGTGATTGATAATGGATTGAATGTCAAGGAAAATTGCACTATAAATATACGTTCTTTGGTTTCAAAACATACTGAGCATTGAAAGAAATATCACTGATGTATTGACAATCCACTTAATACTACTTTGCTTGATTCTTAGAGTTTCATATTTTCAAAGAGTTGTATGGGAAATCAAGTTTGAGTGAACTTGTAACTTCGAGTGAAGTTTAGAGAAGGAAAGAGAGCAGAGAGAGAAGCACAAACAATAGAGGATTGTTTGTAGGGTAGTCAAGTTCGTAGAGGAACTTGAGAGAGAGAGAAGAGAAGAGTCATTTATTAAGTTGTGCCTTAATATAATAAGAGCAAATCCTGAGTAGGTCACAGTTTCCTCTTGTTGAGTGACAAGGAGTTTCTGTTTGAGTATCTCTCTGTTCTTTATTCTTTTGTCGAGTTCTTGCGTTTAAATTTGAAAATTTGTCCTAGTTCCTTGAACTACAATTCACCCCCTCTTGTAGTTCTCTATTGGTCATCTTAAAGTCAACAAGCAGCTTCTTAAACATGATGAAAATTTGTGACTAGTCTGTATGCCAAAGAGGAAACCTCTAACAAGCTGCAACCTGCAAGCATAAGATAAGAAGCGGGAATCCAACATTTAATACGACACACTTATCAATATAGGGCTAACAATCAACGTAGCTGAGCTTCTACGTGAAAGAGGCACACCAAGTATGGAGAGGATCTCCACAATTTGAACCTGCAAATCCTCTGGAATCTCACCAAGCTAGAGTTCACTCTTATGAAAACCTGAAAAAGAAAGATAACTTCGAAAAAGCTTAAAGTAACAACTGAATAGAGGGTACATCAGCCCTACAAACATCAACAATCATTGAAACATCAAATGAGGATACCAAGCTTCTCCCATGTAGATGAAAATTAAATCTGGATTATCAACTAATCAACCAACACCTTGAACAATATTCTATAGCCAAAGAAAACAAGAGAGGGGACAAATGATCCCCCTATTTCAAACTTTTTACCAGAAAGAGAGAGGGGGGGAGGGGGGGGGGAGAAAAGAACATCATAATCAAAATAGAGAAATTCACTATAGTCACAACCACGGCTCACAATCTAATATACTAGAAATGGGAGGAAATCCAAGGCACAAAGAGTAGCCCTAAGAAACTCCCAATCAACATAATCTTTTTTTCTTCAAGTCTACTTTGATCATGCATCTAGGAGAAATAAATTTGTGACCATAGCCTTTAATCAATTCAGTAGCCAAAAGAATATTATTAAACAATAAACTTTCTTTGATGAAACCAGCTTGAGCCTCATTAACCACCTTTGAAACCACAAGAGCAAGCTTTGAAGTAAGAATATTAGAGATGATCATATACAAAATAGTGCAACACSCAATATGCCTATACTCCTTATTGTTGGAAGGAGTTCGAATTGAACCTTAGGGACCAAAGTAATAGAATTACAATACCACAGTTTAAGAAGCTTACCTGAAGAGAAGAAGGATTTCATAGCAGGCTTAATAACCTTCGAAGCCTTCTTAAAGAAGAAGGAATTGAACCCATTAACACTAGGAGCTTTGTAATCATCCATACTCTTTAAAGCCTCATCAATCTCAAAATTTCYCACCTCCTTGATTAGAAGCCTAGCGGAATCAATAGAAAGAAAGGGACCCTGAGCCAAAGTACTCATATTAGGAGGAACCAAAGAAGTAGATTTATTACCCAACAAGCCAATGTACAACCGATTAACTTCCTGCTGATTTAATTGTAGATCATGCAACACCCCACCATTCTCTGTTCCCAAAGAAGTAATCATGTTCCTGTTAGACTTGTTTCTCATAGCAGCATAAAAAGAATCTGTGGTAGAATCTCCATGTTGGAGCCAATCTACCCTAGACTTTTACCATATAACACTCTCATGAGTTGAAAGCCAATAATAAAGATCCTTAAGACACAAGAAAGTGTTAAAAGTCTCTTGTTTCATGCAAGGTAATAGAGGCACCAATCATTTAAAAAAAACAAAATAGAATTAAAGTCACCAAATAAAATCCAAGGAAATGTAGGATTGTGCAAACCCATCAACAAATGCCAAAGGGGATATCTATCAACTACAATATGCAATCCATAAASCATGGAGAACTCAAAAGCAATCCCAGTAGACATGTGATAAATAAAATTATGCAAAAACTGCTTTTGAACAAATATCGAAGATAACAAAACCTGCTAGCATCCCAACMAAGACAAATCCTGAGAGAAAACATAGTTGTTAGCCCATGTCCATTTATTACCAAAATGTTTACTAACGACATCAACTTTGTTCAATTTCACTCTAGTTTCCAACAATGAAATAACAGTAATATGATTATTTCTCAAAAAGTTCCTAATTTCAATGCATTTAGAAAAAGGATCATTCATCCCCCTAACAAAATAAAACTTTAAAAGTTTTATTATGATGAAAATGGCAAGATAGAGAAAGGAAAATATGATAAGTAACAAAAAACGCAAGGAATTATAGAAATTATATTTTTTTCCTACTAATTTAAAATTAAAATCAATGTTATTCTAATTTTTCAATAAAAAAAATTGATAAGGAGAGGTTTTATTCCCTAAATGATGACATGTGTCAATCATTTTAAGAATGAAAAGTTTAGTGTGTCATGTTTATGGTTTGAGGGTTTTTGTTTTTGTTTTTTTTTTAAAATGAGAAATTCTATATGGTAGCATTGAGGTTTCACTTTTTACACAGGATGACAACTTAATTTTTCGTATTCTACACAACCACTCCACTCTACTCCACCAAGCCAAACCACCACCACTTTTCTCTCTCCTCAATAGCTCCCACCACCAAAACCCCACTRTTGCAGGCAGCCTCAACAACCCACCACAGGCGCTCCACGCAGCCCCTACCCATCGCATCCACCCACACACCAACGAACCGCACCTCCAACTCACCACAACCACCCACACACTTGCGAAYTCACCACCCACCCACCTCAACTACCCTAATTGATTTCCCCTTAAATCCCCAAATCAATTCCCCTAAAAGTCCCAAATTAATTCCCTAAAAACCCCAAATTGAAAAGCCCAAAATCAAAAATAAAAAACCATAAAATCCACCAAATTAAATATCCCCAATTTGTGGGCTGGGTAAATTCGTTGAATGTGGTTCGACAAACTACACGCTGGGGTGATGCGGTGGTGGTTGCAGAAYAGTGAGGCGATGTGGGTTTGCTACTACTAAGCTAAGTGAGGCCCGCGGGCTCCGGTGATGGGGTTGCATGGATAGGGGTTGTGTGGTGAGGTGGGGGCTGCCTGCGGTGGGTTGCTGGGGGATTCATGCGGTAGTAGAGGAGGAGAGAGAAAGGTGGAGATGGTTTGGACTGGTGGAGTGGTTAGATGGTTGAGGGTGTTTTGGTTAGCTTAGCCTTAATAAGTTGTCACTATGTGTAAAAAGCAAACCTCGAGGCCACAAAGTGTAATTTATAAAACCTTACGGCCATTGTGTAAAATGCAAACAATTAAGTTGTCACCGTGTGTAAAAAGTGAAACCTCGATGCTACCTTATAGAATTTCCCAAAAAATATCAGTATAGATTTCTCTTATTTGTTCAATTTGTGTGTGTTCCTTGACACTGGGGTTTTTCGTTGAATTTTCAATAACATAAAAGGTTCGATTTATTCTAGGAATTCRCGTAATTTTTGTGAAATTCGTGTTCATCTGGTACCTTTTTGCGCATTGTCCTTAATATTAGTAATTAGTATTTTCTTTTTATGCATTTGGCATTTTTTTATTGCATGTGTGTGCTCTACTTTTAGGTAGTTATATTGTACAATTAAATGTTCTTCTTGTTTTTAATTTAATTACATGACTTATTTTTGTATGAAATTTTGCTTCTAGTTTTCTATTATAATTGGCTTGTGTAGTTGCATTTGTGCCTGATTTAGCCCTACTTTTTTAGCCAAAATTTGTGATTATGTATGCGTGTGATTTAGCCCTAATTTTATTCCGATTGTGATTATGTATGCGTGTGTTTTATTCCGATTCGATTGTAAATTGTGACTGACTTATTTTTCCCTATTGCGTGTTTGCTATATCTTTGATTAATTGGAGCAATTATGTATGAAAAAGTGGTGTTTAGATTCAGTGGGAGGATATTGAAATTGTGGTTGAGGATGTTTACAAGGTAAATCTATTAGATTTAGTTGCTGAGYATTGGGACAAATTGCTGAAGTCCAACATCCATCCCCCTAAAGGAAATGTTCAAGGTCAAGGAAAATGAAATGTGGCAAGTGTCAACAGTTTGGCCAAAACTTAAAGACCTGTAAGGGAGGGGCCAC
Organism: Bassia scoparia; assembly: GCA_008642245.1. Taxonomy (NCBI): domain Eukaryota; kingdom Viridiplantae; phylum Streptophyta; class Magnoliopsida; order Caryophyllales; family Amaranthaceae; genus Bassia; species Bassia scoparia. Next base: position 21,997 of record SNQN01002508.1, on the reverse strand, counting down.
AACATTTAAAAAGATAAGAAAAGAAAAGGGAAGGGAAAAAAAGAAGAAAGTTTCCGAGASAACACCTTAAATTGTTAACCATGGTGCATTAACTTCAACTGGCACTAAAACTATGAGCAGAAGAGGGCTACAAGAACAACAACAGAGATTGCAGGTTCATCTCAACCACCTCCATAGATTGAAATAAAAGCTCCTACTTTATTCTAAAGGAAAAAGAAGAAGAGGTAAAGGCTTTGGGAATTAGTGAAATGACATAGATGAAACACAACATTCGAAATGCCCATGTCGAAATACATTGTTATCACAAAGAAGTGAGTGAAGGTTGATCCACGCAATCAGGCCGTTCTTGAGAGTGGACAAGATCCCGTCTAAATTGTAGAGCTCTAGTTCGAAGCATTTCCTTGGTCTGTCTCCCGGTTACGTATTGGAGGTTTGTGCATAACTTCTCTATTATGCCCGCACTCATACAGTTTGATGAAGAGGACTGCAAGTTCCGATGTTCGAGGATTGTGAAAAGGCTTTCCAGTTACTGAAAGAGAAGTCACAACTACTCTCTGCTTAGCCTTACAACAGATGGAGAAGAGTATAGGTGGTATCAGTGATCGCCCTCAAGATGGTCTGGTTGTGTCCTATGCAATTAGGTTAAGGTTATTGCCTATGCTCAAGGCAATTGAAGGTTCATGAGAGGAACATCTGACGCATATGATCTTGAGTTGGCAGCAATGGTGTGTGCATTAGAAGATTTGGCGACATTATTATATGTTGCTGCATGCAAATTATACACCGATCATCTAAAACCTCAAGGACATTTTTCACTCAGGACAGAATTGATATGCGTCAGAGGCGCTGGCTCGAGGCACTTAGCAAGCTATGATGACCTTGAATACAAGGAGGGAAAAGCTATAAGGTTGATGACGCCTGAGTCGGAAGCCTGTCACTTGCTGAAACTTTATGAGGGTCTCACTTAAAGGACTTATGTGAGGAGTTCCGCAAGATGGAAATTGAATGTGGTCATCCCTTAGGTGGGGTTAAGGCTCGTATAAGTGCTATGAGTTCTGAGCCCGATCTTTATATGAAGTTAAGGAAAAGAAAGAACGATGATCCTAAGCTCAGAAGATTCGAGCTTTCTAAAGCTCAAAGGCCGAGCCGAGAATTTCAGTATTGATGAGCTGTGGGGACTATGAGGTTCAAAGGATGTGGTGTTGCCTAATGATCCGTTTTTTGTGAAAGATGCGATCTGAAGTGAGTTCATTATACACTTTCTGATTCAGTGCATCCGGAGGTCAAAGATGTACAATAGATCTCAAGATTTTTGGGGTGGCGCTCGGTATCGAAATAAGGACGTCTTGTTTGCGTTTGTTGACAGAATCTTTGGGCACTGTGTGTCAGAAGTGCTTGTAAGAGTTTGAGCATCAGAAGGCCGGTGGTTTGTTGCACACTTCCTATTTCGCAGCACTGGAAGCTCTTGACTACTTTCACACTGGACCCCTTTGTGATGGGATTTCCTAATGCTGCCTGGTGGCTTGGAATGCTGTATGTGGTCGTTAGTCGAATCGCGTTTGCCATAAGTTGGCTACATGATTATTGCCTGATGAGAAAGACTTGGTCATTGGAGCACAATGGCGCGAGCTATCTGGAATCCGCAATCATAAGGCTGCATGGTGCTGCCTACGGACAATTGTGTCTGATCGAGATCCCGGCTTCTATCTCATTCTTCTCGGTCCTCATTAAAAGCGCTTCTTTGGTACACAATTGAAGCTAAGTACTCGCTTCTTCAAATACGCCGCAACTGATGGGCAAACGGAGAGGACACATTCAGACTTGGAAGACAGCTTCGTGCTTGTGCCCAGAATTTTCAAGGCTCAATGGTGAAGTCCTTAAGTTGGTAGAATTCTCTACAACAAACAGCTACCATTCAATGTATCCAGGATGGCTCCTATGAAGCTCTCTAGGCAGGAAATGTCGTGGTCCTACTTCTGGAGCGACATAGAAGTGATATTGTTTGTGTTGGGACCCTGAGGCATCCCAAGTATCAGGTGGAGAGGTAAAGGTTATCAAGCAAAGATGAATGGCCTGCTCTCAGGATCGACAAAGAGTCTATGCTGATTTTGGGTAGAGACTATTGCATTCAGATGGTCGGGGACAATGAGGTTGCGTTTGAATGAGTGTTGCACCTCGAGATTGTAAGGGTGTGGTCGAGGTTTGGGTGAAGGCAAGCTGCAGGCCTAAGTTATGTGGGTCCTTATGAGATCTTGAGAGGTTGGTGAAGTGGCTTATAGATTTACCTTGTGGTCGAACTATCTACAGGTTCATAATGTGTTCCCAGGTCTCCCAGTTACGGCATTATCGGAGCGATCCCTTCACATGTTTATAACCGTGGAATCTGATGAGATCGACCTAAATTTTAAATTTTGAGGAAAAGCCAGTCAAAATTTCTTGACGTCAGGTGCGTGCCTGATGAAGAAAGGAAGTGCCTTTTGGTGAAGGTGCTGTGGCGTAGCCAGAAGTATAAGAAGCCCATGGGAAACTGAGGAGTCGATGCGACAGAAGTATCCCGAGTTGGTTTGTAGCCGAGTATCGTAATGAGTCTTTTGTTCTCATTCTTGTTTCTTACCGTTCTCTTTGGTAAGTTTTGAGACGAAACTTTTATATAGTGGGTAGGATTGTAGATATCTCCGAATTTTCTCAATGGGCATAAATTTTATTGTTATGTCACCTTTTTAGTAATTTCTCTCTAAGTATAAGCTTTTATTTTGAGTTGGATATTTATTATTATTATTATTATTATTATTATTAATTATTATTATTGATTATTATTATTATTATTTATTTATTATTATTATTATTATTATTATTTATTAATTATATTATAATTATATTATTATTATTATTTATTATTTTATTATTATTATTATTATATTATATATATTATTATTATTATTATTATTATATTAATTATTATATTATTATTATTATATTATTAATTATATATATTATTATATATTAATTATTATTATTATTATTATATTATTATATAATTATTATATATATTATTATTATTATTATTTATTATTATTATATTTTATTATTATTTATTATTATTATTATTATTATTATTATTATTATTAAAACAATAAAAACGTGGTAAGCGTTACACAGCAACAATAAAAAGGACAAAGTGATCTAAAGAAGTTGGAGGGAGCCCGAGATACAATCGGGCCCCCACCCCTCTAGCAATAGAGAAGCCAATCCGACTGAAGATGTGAGCAGCTGCACTGCCCAATGTCCTGGGCCTTGGAGAACGTCTGATCCCCTTCAGAAGCGCAACAGCACCCTTGTCCAATTCCCCCAAAGAAGAGAAGGAAACCGATATCCAATTCCGTCCTAACAACGGCCAAATACTTCTCCCGCTTCCGCTGAGCTGCCTACCCGCCCCATAGACAGGAACGAAGTCAGACAACCAGATTGCTCAAAGGAAGACCCGTCAGATCAATCACCACATCCAAGCCGTCGTCCCAAGAATAAAGAGCAAAACATCTGTCGCGAAGAGCCGGTGATCCCATCAGTCAACCCATACATTTACCTCCTTAAGAGCATGAATCCAGATCGAAAAACAGATGTCAAGAGAGTATCAGCGGACAACATTGTGACGTGCTGATAACCCATGCATCCCCCGAGCAGAAACACAGATCCCAAAATAAATCTCTCAAAAACCCGCGAGCACAGAACAAGGAGCCGAATATGGAGAATAAGGAACACCCAACCGATAAGAAAGAACAAACATAATCTTAATCCGTTCATAGTCAGCCCAATAGATTCAGAACCACCCGGAGCCAAGCAGGAAGCATGATCCCCCTGTTGTGATTTCCACAAGCACCTGAACGGGGTAGACAAGGAGTATGGTGGATTGAGCATATGCAAGTAACCTTCGAAAACAATTATGCTCAAACTTAGAATTGTTATTATTATTATATTATTATTATTAATATTTTAAATTATTATTATTAATTATTATTATTATTTTATTATTATTATTATTATTATTATTATTATATTATATTATTATTATTATTATTATTATATTATTATTATTATTATTATTATTATTATTATATATTATTAAATTATTATTATTATTATTATTATATTATTATTAATTTATTTTATTATTTTTTATTATTATTATTATTTATTATTATTATTATTATTATTATTAATTATTATTATTATTATTATTATTATTATTATTATTATGTATTATTATTATTATTTTATTATTATTATTTTTATTAATTATTATTATTATTTTATTATTATATTTATTATTATATTATTATTATTATTATTATTATTATTATTTATTATTATTATTAGTGTGATAATTAAGTGTAATTGGGTACATTGGTGTTTAACGTGAATTTTTGTGTTATGAGATCGTTTAGACTTAGGGTAATTATTTTTGGACCGACTCCTAGTGACAAGTTAGTAACTAGTGTTGTCTAAAAAATATCAACTTTAGTATCAAAATTATAATAGGCATGGTGATGATTAGAAGTGGATGGGTTATTTTGCTAATCCTTAATTCTTTTTTAGTACCTTGTTTATTTCTACTAATGACCATGATTATTCCTTACCCCTTCATTTCAAACCTCATTAATTGTGCAACCTCCCCCCCCACCCACCCCCTTTTTTCTTTTCTTCCTTGGCGTTTAGTGTGAACCCTGAGTGTTTTTTTGTTTTGTTCCTATAATTCTATGCATTCTTTATGGCACTAAAATCATTTTCATTCTTCTCTTCTTCTCTCTTAAAAAAAAAAAATAGCAAACACAAGCAGCCACATCTCTTTTCCTCTCTCCTAACAGTCGTCCCTTCTTAAAAAAAAGGATAAAGTAGTTGGGAATGTTTTTGAAGGGTTTATTCAAGAATGATTCAAGGTGTATTGTACAATTCTTGATCTCCTTGGAGGTTTTCTTTGAGACTCTAAGGGTTTTATTTCTGCCTAATTCCAAGGTAACTCTGTCTTATTTTCACTTTGTCTTATTTAGAACATAGAAAACAATGTTAGGTTAATAAAGTGGAATTGTGTTTTTATCGGTTTTATGAATTGATAAATTATGTTAATATATTCGTGCATAATATTTCTTGCATAATAATTTCCATGAATTTTTATAATCTAATATTAATATAATAATTATTTATTTGATATTTTCCGTGACTTACAATATTATTCTGAATTTTACGTGAAAACCGATTTAATTGCAATTTTAGGTTGGAAATTCTTTTTAGGGGTATTCCGTGTAAATTAAATTTGTCTAATATTTATAGATTTTGTTATATGATATTATCTAGAAAGTTATTTGTTGATTTTAAGTTATTTGTGCAATTATAGCAATTGTCTTGTATAGTCAATTAAACTTTTTTTGTGTTAGGAGTAACTGTAAATTCTATCTGTTAATACGTGCCTATTTACTGTGGATATTTTATTTAGACCTCATATAATATTCCTTAAGTTATTGGTATAATATTTTTATTTTATGGGGTAATTGGTTAAGTTTCCTCAAATAAATGTTTCTCTAATGTTCCCTAAACTTTTCCTGTCATTTTTTGTAGATTCGAAATTTATTAATTAAAATTATTTGTCACGTTTTTTTTCTGGCCTCTATAATATGGGCTTAAAAAAACCAGTAAAGGATTGGTCCATAATAATTTGGGTAATTTTGGCTAATTAAAATTAATTAAATGGGAATTTTCTACCAATTAATTCTTTTATTCGTTTTTAAAACTAAAATTCTGTAAATTATTTTATTTGATTTCTAATAATAAATATCTCCTAGTATTTCCAAGACTAAATGTGTTTTATCCTTCTATTGGTCTAATAATTTGTTATTAATAAGTCTTTTGAATTTCTAAGTATTAGTCTATTTAAACATATTGACTTTTAATCTTCTGTTTTTGGTTTCTTTTAAACAGCACGACGTTATTTATGGGTTATTATACTGATCCTTTACTATCCTTCTAATTATTAATTATCTTTGAGTTATTGGTAATTTAGAATTAATTCCGGTTGTGGTATTTCAATTTTATTAAATTATTAGCAAATTGGTAAAGATAATTTATTCAAGTGTTTAAACAGTTTTAAATAATTTAGACAGTAACCTATCATTATATTTATTATTAATTTCTGATGAGTTTTGGCTTTAATTTTGGTGAATTAATGATTTAAAATGTTTAACTCTAGGTCTTTGACATATGATAATTTTAGTTGGTGTCAGGGGGGTTTTTTTAAACAATGTTGGTTTTTTTTTACTAACTTACTATTTTGGTCTCATACTTAATTATTTGGATAATGAAATAATTTATTTTGTTTTCTATGTATATTTTGATTTAAATTACTTTCTTAATTGTTTGCCAAAATCTTGAATAGTGAACTTTGATCTTTAAAACTTGATTTTGACCTTGGCTTATGAAATTGGTTTTGACTTTAAGTTGGTTTTAATCTACTTCGTGGAGTTATGGAACTTGTTTTTGGAAATGGTCATTGTGGCCTTTGGGTTCTTAAGGGTAAGTCCATAGTGGTGCCTTGAGAACATTGGATTTGATTTGGTTTTGTTTTGTTGATAATTGGAAATCGTTGGGTAAGTCCATAGTGGTTCCTTCGATTGGACAGCACATCTATAGTAGAGTGGATTGGGTTAGTTGTCGTTCTCGTTCCGAGCTGCGTGTTCGGATAAGGAGAGTGTTTTGCCATTCTCAGACCGGGTATAACTTGGTGGTTGACCCGTGGTGCGTCCTGACTATATCTAGCCTTTGTGAGCCGCGATTTGTTCACTGCGTCTGTTCCAATTACAACTTGAAAATTTGTGTTAACTTGTTGATCTTACTAGCTCATCCTATTTTGGATTTAATTGGTTTACTCATTTTGGTTTTAATTCACTTTGTTTGTTTTCTATTTGACTATAATATTATTGAAGGTTTGTGGTCTTCGAATCGAATTCTTTTTATTCAAGCCTTGCATTTATTCCATGTTTACGTTTGAACATGTGTGTTAAGGATGGTCTAGTTACTGGCCACTAAGTGGCAAATTTTTGTGGTTTTAGATGATGCAGGTGAGGAGTGATTGGTTTGGAGCTGCTGGGGAAAGAGGTTACTGAGAGACTTTAGGATTACCCCTTTAATAATTCGTAACTTTGTGTAGACGTTTTGAATTGCTTTAAGTTATTGGGAGATGTTGCTCCTTGGATTTGAATGTAATAACTTTATTTAAGTTTGTTTTTGAAGTTTTTAATTTTTCCACATCTTTTGAGACCCTACTTAGTGTATTGTTTCCGCCAATGCACCTAGAATAAGACGGGTCGTTACATCTAGGTCCTCGAAATTCTTGAGGAGGTGATCCATGACATCCTTAAGCACTATGTAGACCGGGTTCTATGCAAGGGAAAAGTAACTTCTTTAGACAACAATTTGTAAGAATCAGTTAACGAGAATGACACTGAACCAAAGCCAACAACCAATATGGTGGAGGTCATCACTTCTCACATGAACAAAGCAATGAAGAGGATCGATGATTCTTTTAAAAGTAAGACTATAGTGAAGGCACCTATAATTCGCAACAAGCGCAAATACACTAGGATAGGCATGCCCTATGCCCAAGCCCTTGAGCACCTCATGGCGATTGGCTTCATTTCTCCAAAAGGCCCTACTCCTAATCTTCCTTTGGAGAAAAGGCCTCCTAAATGGAGCATAGAAAAGTTTTGCAAGTTCCATAGAGGACATGGCCATGACACCGAAGAATGCCATACATTGAAGGAGGMAAACCAAGACTTGATAGACAGTGGTTGTCTCCYTTCTCTCAAAGGCCCTAAACAACATGCCCAAGTGTCCATGATAGGAGAAGACGAGGATTCATTCGATCCTACCGCTCTCATTGCACCAATGAGACAACCGTTTCCTCAATTGGTCATGCCGCACCTCTTCCATCACGTCAATGGCATATGGGATAGCGATGATGAAAATGTTTACATAAACGGGGATGTTCAAAATACGTTCACTACCACCTTCCAGGAARAGAACGCAATCTTTGAAGCCCTCTATGGTCCMGCACCTTCCTTCAAGTTTGAGGAGGTTCAGGTTCTCA
>SNQN01002507.1:58419-71047 GCA_008642245.1 Bassia scoparia | reverse complement strand
CGAGCCGATCATCATCCCAGGATGGAATTATCATGTGTCCTGTTACCGAGCAAGTGATAATTATAAAAATCATACATTAAGAGAATCACTAATAATTGTTTGCATTCCATTAAAATACAACCAATTAACTAAGGTATCACTGATTTTTACCCTTTCCCCTCCTTATTAAAATATTTCCATTCCATTTACACTCATCATACCAACGCCCTTAGTAGCAAAATATATTCAAATTAAATGAAAAGCTTTACATTACCGCATATAATCGCCGGACACATTAGTATTGATTATACACGCTTGTACTAATAGCACCGAAAGTAGAGTACACCACATTATTGTTATCACAGTGATGTTATGACAAGACACGCAAATATGATAGAAATACACACTTTAACACAAAAAGTACCACTTATGGACTATGTTTGAGAGCACAGTATTGTTAGAAGTTGTCCAACAATGGTTAACATTATATCATATGGGTCAAAGCAATTGTTAGCAAATACACAAAGTAATTTAAAAGGACCCTACTGGACTATTTGTCCACTTTTAATAACACCATATGATATTTATAAAGCACACACAATTATTACCGAATACACACTTTATTAGTATATATAACATTGCCATGTATATATGTATTCGGCAAATTGCCATGTATATATATACATGGCAATGTATTATACTGGCAATTGTTGATATATTTATAAGACACACAATTATATGTATATTTGGCATGTATATACACGCAATTGATAATGGCATGTATATATATTTCCCACTTATATACTTATATACTTTATAGTGGGACACATGCAATTTTCAATTAGTTTTCTCATATCTCATTTCTCTCTAGCAAGTCCTACTATATATATATATATATATATATTAATATATATATATAATATATTATAATATATTATATATATTATATATATATATATATATATTATATATAATAATATATATATATATTATATAATATATATATATAATATATATCATTTCTGGCGGTTCTTCCTCATCCATTCAAGTTCTCCCTGCCAAAACTAAAACCAACAACAGGCAAGTATTCCTCAGTTCACCATTCAAGCAAGGATGAAGTCCCGCAAAACTGGTATAATTCATTTCATATAACTTCTACGGGTGTGTTTATAATGAAATTCGTACGAATTAGGATGTCCATTGTTTTGCTAATTATATTGTTATGTTTGGAACGCAATTTGTAGGATTTTCCCATCAAGGTTTCACACCCATCTTAAGGGTGTTAAATCAACTATTGAGATCCGTAAAGTAAACACTTTTCGTGTGTGGAGTTGCACCCTCACAAAGGTGCGAAAGGAGCATGGCGAACTGACATTATAGATTTGGGGGAAGGACAGATGGTCATCATTTCGGGACGACAATGTGATTCATGTTGGTGACATCATGCTCTTCCAATTTCATGGAAATAACGTGTTCATCWTCCACTTATTTGACGCTTGGGGATTCGTGAAGGCTTTGAAGAATGCCGGACAGAACCCATAGTTGGTCGGAGGGAGGTGTCGTGCTCAAAATTTTCCTTTCCGGGAGGCTGAGGCTGCAATTGGAGCAGACACTTACCTTGGACACTCCCAATATCCTGCTGTCAAGATATTGATGACTGATCAATATATTCGCAATGGGTTTGTGGTAAGTTACCTCACTCATTTAGATTTACTTAATCACTTCACCAACTCATAATAATATTTTTATTATTGATGAAGCATGTACCGTCATTGTTTGCGAAGACATACATGTTCCGGGGCGACATGATTCCTAAGACAACTTCAGCCCTCCTGCATACCGGAGGGACAGGATTCAATCGGAAGTGGAGTGTTATTGTGACTTCATACAGTCCAGGAATTACTAGGTATAGTTCTAAGTTTGGTCATGGTTTTAAGGAATTCGCAGCGGCAACGGGGATTAAGGTTGGCAAACCTATGCACCTTTAAACTCACCTCTTCCAAGCCTCTTGCATTTAAAGGTTGTTCGGTTTGTCAAATAATTTGATGGTTGAAAGTGTTCCTCATCGGGCCTTCAGTTTTATGGTTTATGGTTTATGATATTTGGTTAAAGCTCCTAGTGTGTGTAATATATATGTGATCCCTTGTGTACTGATCTAATCCTACTGCCAACATATCTAATATATGTGTTGGTTTTCCTATTTAATGAAATAAAACATTTATCTAATGTYTAGCTCTTAATCGTCATTCYTTGCAATACATTTGGCCTGTTTTAATATCATTATTTGTCCCTTCAATGGATCACCAAAAAATAGATTAACAATATGGAGCAACTCCATCATTAGCAAACTCTTTGCCATATGTAATTAACCATTTAGCCAGCTAATGATTTCCTTTAATTCCAATTAAGTCAGTAACTCTCTACCTTAAATTATTTAAATTATTGATTGATCCTCGTTCCACTTTAAATTGGTTAATCTCAACTAGGGCTGAGCGTGGTGCGGTTTGGTGCGGTCTGGAGCCTAAACCTCACCAAACCGCAATTTTGCGGTTTGGGATCTTCTTAGACCAAACCGCACCGCAATAATTTCCAAACCACACCAAACCACACCACAATTTGCGGTTTGGTGCGGTGCGGTTTGCGGTTTGACCGCTTTTCTTACTTAAAAAATAAAACCATTAAAATAGTCTATTAATAATATATTACAAGTCTTTATTTCGTACATCATTATACACTCAAAATATATAGTCTTACTACAAACACACAAATTGATAAATTAATTTAACAAACTTCATAATAATACATAATACATAATACAAATACAAATGTCATTTCCATAAGAACGCAACCAGGCATCTTTCGACGACTAACTTATTTTAGTAGTATGCATTCCCCCCATTTCATGCGCTAATCAGTATGACACTTTAGAGTCTAATTCTCCAAATTCTTGATACAATAGCGTTCTCAAAAACAACAACTTACAATCTAAACATATTATATATAATATAGACTGAGTAACCATTAATTATATAATGAATATAATAAAGTATAATTATGAGTACTATCTCATAATAGTTATATTATACTAATAATATTACCATCGCCATATGTCATTATTAATAACTTCAATCACCTTGTTAGATATAAAATGAGAAAGAAATTAGAACATAATACAGATTCTATGAAACTATAACGAATACCCTTCATAGTTTTTGCAATGTAACCTCCCATCTATTTTCTTCAACCATGCTTGTATGTGAGAGTAATGAAAGCCTAAATTCTTAGTTATCATAATTTAAAGTGACCTTTCCCCAACTAATTTTCACGCGATCTTTTATTGAACTTTCTAAATGGGTTCTACACATACTCGGCTCTGCCCTAGTGCTTAAAAGCACTCCTGTAGCAGACGTGTCTATACGGTGATAGCTAAACATGTCACGATGGCTATCAAGTAAAGTGTAGGAACGTACCACTATACTATTGGTTTTCCTACCACTTTCCAAACAACTATCAAATTTCATCCAATCTTCCATTTTGCTTCACCTTTAACAAACATCCACTCTCTGATGCTTCAATATAACTATTATGTATCCATTTATTCCCCATCATCTTGTTGCTTGAGTTTTTATACCTCTAGCTCATTATTCCCTACCTTGTGTTTTGTTATCAGCATCCAATTTCCACTAGAAGTGAACCTCCACTTATATTGGTAGAAGAACTTTCCACCTGTGAACCCTTGTTATTCATCATACATATCTTGAAGAGCCTTCTAACTCGATTACAACACAACTCTATACCACATCATTGTCATACATTTTGTTATCCAAGCTCTACACTTCCCATTTGTATCTAGATCAAGCACTGTAGCATAAAAACCATCACATTTAATTTTGTGGATCACCCTAATACTTATACCATCTTGTCTTTCATTTTACGAGCCATATTTTGGAAATTCACATTTGTACTTCACACCAATCCTTACGAGAGGCGATCTACATCAGTGAACTCATGGAAATAAGAGTTGGAAGTAACATATAATGAATCAGAGACACGTACAGTCAGATGATAGAATGCTTCTAATAACCTTATCAAATTTTTAACATGCTCCCAATCTTCACAAATAGGTTTCCCTAAACCCTTTCCATAACCCAACTCATCCAACAAATCACTTTGATAATGAGGGTCTTCACTATCAAACCTTTCAAAAGCCATCTCAAATTTAAGAGCATTTTCAAGCATTAAAAAAGTTGAGTTCCATCGAGTTGGAACATCAAGAGACAACATGCTTTTGGTTGATATTTTCTCTTCTATAGCACACTTTTTAAACTTTTCAACTCTACTACAAGAAGATTTAACAAATCTTACCGCATTTCGAACACGGTGAACTGAGTCATTAACCATTTTCAAACCATCATTGACAACCAAGTTCATAATGTGAGCAACACACCTTACATGTAAGAACTCCCCATTCAAGACACTTGTTCCCCAATTGTTGAATTTCCGTTTCAAATAAAGAATGGCAGTGTCATTTGAGCTTGCATTGTCAACTGTGATTGTCATAATATTTTCTAAACCCCAAGCAAATAAATATTTCTCAATAGATATACCAATTGCTTCACCTTTATGACTAGAAATAGGACAGAAATTCAATATCCTCTTATTCAATTTCCAATCATTATCAATAAAATGAGCGGTAAGACACATGTAGTTGATTTTTTGCAATGAAGTCCATGTATTAGTTGTAAGACATACTCTTTTGCAARTATTTTTCAAAAATGTCTTCAATTTCAATCTTTCATCAACAAACATTTCATAACAATCCTTAGCAACCGTAAATCTAGAGGGTACATGAAATTTGTTGGATAATTGTGAGCAAAAGTATTTAAATCCTTCTCCTTCAACAAACCAAAAGGGAAGCTCATCAACTATAATCATGAATGCAAGACCTTTCCTACATTTCTCATAATTAAAAATCTAACTTTTCACATTTCCCTCTTCTTCTCCATTTCTATTCACAGAAGATTGAAAACTAAGTTGGGTTTGATTAGGTCCATGGTCTTTGTCTTTGATATGAGGATTTCTAGCACATTTACTTAAGTGTGTTATGTAAGTACTAGTACCATTGACCCTAGGAGTACATTTATAAGACAAGCCACAGTAATTGCACTTACATCTCCCCTCTCCATTAGCAATGTATTTGGTGAAATGTTCCCATACGCTTGACCTTGATTTGGTGGCCTTCCTCTTTTGTTTAGGCATCGCGGCAGCATCGTCAATAAACCCTTCTTCTTCCATCTCGACGTCGTCCATGTCTTGAGATGCAACCACATTATCCTCATTAGTGGACATCTACATATAAGAAATTTAATTGTTAATAACAAATGGGATAATTACTTTTGAATAAATTGTCAATAACAAATTTATAATAGTAGTGCTCTATTTTCTTTGGATTGCTTAGTCTTACTGTGCGTATWATCTAAAACTACTACTACTACTTTTATTGTGCTTATTATCTAATACCATATCTACTTCTAATTGTCTATGTTCTAATTCCTTAATTAATACTTTCCAGCAAGAGTACTTACATTACAAGATCCAGTGCTTGACTCCATATTGGATGAAAAAAATCGAAAACATTCTGAAACAAATTGAATAAACAGAGGAAGATGTATATTAGTATTCGAATATACAAGCAAAAAATCAACAATACGACCACACAAGTGACACAAGTCACTGTTATACTCGAAATATTTTAGTTCTAGTATAAAAATTCATATAAAAGAGAGACATGTTAACCTTTGAGGAGACGTGTAAACTCTTGTCGATTACTTTTGGCCGGCGGTTTGTGTCGGAGACAAGATCTTAGATCTGAGATTAGTGAGAGTCTTAGAGAGAGAGAGAGAGAGAGAGAGAGAGAGAGGAGCGTTTGAAGTGGAAAACAGATAGAAGTGGAAAAGAGACGCTTGACTGCTAACATTATTGGTTTAGGGTTTTGGTTCTTTTTATGTTTTTTATGTTTCATAAATCATAATTCGAAAATCCCTTTTTTATGTTTTTTAAAAGTAAAAATAATAAATTATACATTATTTTAAGAAAATACGGTTTACGGTTTGCGGTTTACGGTTTAAACCGTAAACCACATATTTTGCGGTTTGCGGTTTGGTTTGGTTTAAAAAAAAATGTAAACCAAACCAAAGCGCAAAATTGCGGTCAGGGAAAAATAAAAACCAAACCGCAATTTTCAGACCGCAAACCAAACCAAACCGTCAAATTGCYGTTTGGTGCGGTCTAAATCGCACTCTGCTCAGCCCTAATCTCAACGTCCACTTATTTATATTAGTGATTGATAGCATAAAAACCCATATTTTTCTTCTTTTTTTTGGACGGGAAAACGAAACTTTTATAAATCAATGTCCGCGATTACAGCAGGTATCACCTCAAAGGATACCTCTTCCATCCAAATATTCAAGGAAACATAATTGCGACTAATTGTAGCAAGCTTATGTGCCACTTTGTTGCCATCTCGTCTAATAAAAGAAATGGCAAAGTGATTACAGAATTCCCCTATTCTCCTAATTGTAGCATAAACACTTACTTTAAGGTTTGAATGTTACTTTCACACCTTAATGGCTGAATTGATATTATAGGATCCAACATTTAAAAATGTCATTACTAATCAAGTTAATGCAATGTCATACTTAGTAAATGCAATAGGAATAAAAGTGGGTGTAACATGTTATTTATAAAATATTAATTGGTGTAATTAATATTGTAAATGTAATAATAGGTGTAATTAATAATGTAAATGTAATAATGTGTGTTCTTACCTCATAGCATTTATTTTACTATGTATGTAATTGTGGAGAAATTAACTTTAGTTCGTAGCAATAATTTTACAATGTAATTGTTAACTCGTAGCATTTATTTTACAATGTATGTATGTAATTGTAATTGAGGTGTTCGAATTATTGATTGTTCATCTGCAACAATAAGTATGTACACATATTAGACTTAATGTACCAGGTTTATGAATTAAATGAAGGTTGTTCCTATGAAGTCTAGAGTACAAAAACTAGGTACACGCTTTAAAAAGAACAAGGCTACAAGTTAGACTATTATACCCGATTTAAATGTTCATGTAATGACATCAAAATGATGCCACCAGCAGCTAACCCTACAAAACTGACGTACTTGCAGAGTTGCAGTCGTCTTTCATKTTGTCCCATCATTGGCAGTGTAGTGTCAAATCTTCATAAGTACCCTCATTAAAGTTCAAGTACACGGTAGCGGTACACAGGATTTTTTTATACACATAATGATCTTGGTACACGATTTTTTAATGAACATAAGTGAAGGTTTCCCAAAGGTACTCAAGAGGGGGGGTAAATTGAGTGCCTATTAAAAATTTTGATTGTGTACTGTTTTAGTAGGGTAGARCAGTTGGATTGGTCTCGCAGCGGAATAAGTGTTAAACAGTATGTAGAACAATATCGAGCAATAATATAAAGACACACAAATTTAACGAGGTTCACCCAACTCTGGGCTACGTCCTCCTACCCTAGTTACTTTTATTAAATCTACTCCGAAATAACAAAGCAACTCTCACTCACAATGTACGTGAACTCACACATACAATTGTCACCCCACACTCAACCTAAGTGTGCTAGATCGTACTTGAACTCACAAGCACTCGCAACTGAACTCACAATTGCTACCCAATCACCAACCCCTTCGTTGGTAATTCAACTCAACTTACTTTTCTCTCAATTACTCACTTTATGAGTTTACAAGAGTATTTGATCGCTCAATATGTGTGCACTCTTGTGTATGAACGTTACTTGCTTGATCTAGGCTCTGTCTCTTATACACATCTAGATGTGTATAAGAGACAGCAACAAACACATTCATGCACTTAATACAACAAGAAGACTTATTCTAATCCTAGAACTAATCTTCAATGTTCTTCAACTTCTCGAAGCTTCCTTGATCTTCAATATAAGCTTGATCTTCTCGAGTCTTCCTCTAAGGACTTTCCGCTTCAATAGTTGGAATTCCTGCATGCCAAACACATATAACAATTTGCACAATATAACTTGTTAGCATACATGTCACTTTCTTTCAAGTGACCAAGAACAATATCTTTGCTTTTCAGACCAGCTGTATTCATCAYACCAATGTACCTGTTCTTGCAATTGTTTGTCATCACTCAAAACACTAGGGAACTCAACAATAAGGACTTAAAGGACTTTGATACCCTGATGTTTTGTAAAAAAATAGATTTAGATAGTGTTGCTTACTATATGAGGCACCCACCAAGATGACACAATCTAACTTACGTAAGAAAATTGTACTGAGTACGTTACTATCCTACAAAGCACCCACATTTATAGCTTTCAAAAATCAAATATACTGGTACACAGGTTTTAAGCTTTGGTGAAAGGTACTGAGTATTTAGCACCTAGTTATCCATTCAATTTTAAATCCTATAGTTATTCTAAATTTTTGGTAAGGCGGTTAATTTAATTTTGGTTGGTGTTCAAAATTAAAACCATGTATATAAATATAGCTGGTTGAAGGAGGACAACACAGATTCCACAAAATCAACCAAAAACTCACCCTCTATACTCAACCCAGATAATAAGGCCAGCTCTTCTTCTTCCCAAACACCACTCCAAGATTTACCACCATGTCCACCGGGGTATTTTCTAGTCGCGGAAACACCTGAACACCTTATTAGTTGGAAATCAAACATTTCTAGCAAAAGAGAAAAAAAAAACCCGAGATAATGGTCAGCCATTTAACTTCAACAACTTCATCTACATGGTGGTAAAGGAGCCTTTTGAAGTTCGAGCTCGTGTTTCAGATGAAACATTGCAGCAGATAATGATGTGTCCAAATAGCTCTTGGGTGCCAGAGTTGAAGACTATCGTCATGAAGCCAGTTAATGGGAATAAGGTAACTGCTGCCTATTTTCCATACATCCTTGATATTTGACATAAGGTTGATGTTTCATGTGTTGTTAGAGTCTGGAACATCTAAACAAAGAATATGTTGTAGAGAGCAAGGTTTTGCCGGAGTTTCTACAGGGTAAGATTGATCCAGTACCTGATTTGCAGTTCGGAAGTCCAATTTATCATCTTCATCCCAGGAATATTGATTTTGTCCATGGGTGTTTCACTGACGCGTTGGGAATCGTGCACACAATTAGAGACTTTTCCGYTCTAAATATCATGGATGCGAAGGAGTACATGAAGGAGAACYAGGTGATCAAGAAGGAGGATCCAAGATTTTGGTGTCATGTGATAAGGGTTGCCRCAGAGTGGCAGGGGATGAAAAAAAAATTCGAAAAAGGGTGGTAAATTGTGATTTGGAATGCTCGTGATGTGCGGCGAAACTCATTTGTGGACAACTTCACTAAGCTGGTGTCCACACATATTCCAGTTCTCCTCATTATCACTGAGGTTGTTTCAACAAGATACCAGTTCATGCTGGTTTTCTCAAAGCTGAAGAGCAAATACGCATGGGCTCTTGACGAGGGACAAGGTCTAATGGGAGGTGTGTTGCTGATGTGGGACATAACTAGAGTTATGGTGACACCCACAATCACAATAGAACCAAAGTCTCCTGCCCGTCTCATTGTCGGGGTAGTGTTAAGTCTGAATCGTTATTGCTTAATCAATTTGTATTCATTATAGTWTCATGTAAATGTGTCCTCCGAATTATATTTAATATGTTTTTTCTTACATGTTGTATCCTCTGAGTCTCCTATGTGGAAAGGAAAAGAGAAGGTGACTGATGTCAATGAAGCCAGTGGTGGGAGTGATAAAGAATGAAAGCAACAGTTGTTTTTGTGGAGATTGTACCAGAAAATCATTGTAACTCTCCCCTCTTTCCTGTTTAGGTCTGTGGTTTTTCAGTCTGATGTTGTGACATTGTGTTGTATAGGACTTTCGTAGTTGATTGGAGGTTTTTAAACTTCAATTTCGTAGTATTGTTCTCTTGTTGACTTAAGTATGGCCARAATGTGGCATAAATGTAGCTTACTTGTTTTGTATTATTGTATTAATGACACTACAAAAAAAAAGACTAATTTTGGGACGCTTTTCCTTGGACGCTTTTGCAAAGAGTCCCAAAAAATTTTGGTGCGCTAAAATTTGTTTTGCAATTTTGGACACTTTTTGTAGTCCTTCTATTTATGGACATTATAATGTGTCTTAAATTTATGAAAAAACACGTTAAATTCATGTTTATGTGAAATTAGCGGTGAAATAAAATACGAAGTATTTCGGTTCTTCCCAATAATTAACCTCCCTCTTTTTCATCCACCACCACGAATCTCCGTCTCTCTCCATGCATGTATCAAGTATCAACTGATGATAATGGAATTAATTGAAGAATCAAAGTCACAAAAATGTGCTTTTCAACAGTTCAATTATTGATAAAATTGAAATCGAAGATCACGATTCCTTATGCTGGCCACACTCGGATCTCGTGATGTAAGTTTCACTTCAATTTATTCGCATCATAATTCTTGTCGCACACTTCTATTTTCAGTTCGTGATACAATTAACTCAATCAATTGATTGAAATTAACATTTTTATTCAATTGATACTTTAATTATCTCAATTTTAGTCGCTATAGTTGTTCATACTTCCTCATGATCGATTTGCACAATTGAACACTACCTAATATGGATGAAGTAAAGCATAATTCAGGGTTTTTAA
The DNA here is from genome assembly GCA_008642245.1 of Bassia scoparia. Taxonomy (NCBI): domain Eukaryota; kingdom Viridiplantae; phylum Streptophyta; class Magnoliopsida; order Caryophyllales; family Amaranthaceae; genus Bassia; species Bassia scoparia. The sequence continues at coordinate 60,343 of SNQN01002507.1, read as the reverse complement.
TTGAAATTATATTAATTTTTTTTTATTATAAGTGTTTGTGTGTTGTTATATTCTGAATATCTTTCTCTTGTTGGTTAATTGCAAATCAATAATACCTTTGATGTGTATTTGGAATTCCATGAACGAATTGCGATGCTTATTCATTTTTATTCTCATAAGTATCACTTGTTTATCATACAACAATTGGATTTTCTTTCTTTTTTCTGTGAATTGTTTGGTATTAATGTATTATTGCTTGTTTTATTATTATTGTTATTATCATACCAACTCTTGAATGCTTATTTTATTGGTATTGTTTTTATCAAGTCATTGTATCAATCAGTTAGAAGCCTTGGAATTACTGGATTAAAAATACAAAACCAAATAATTTAACTTTATTACTACCTTAGCTTCTAGGATAATTTTTCATTGTATCATAATGCCAAGGAACTCTGTGATCATGTGCTTGGTTCTATTTCACAGATACAATCAAGTGATGAGAATACCCTTGCAGAGGAGGAAAAGGCTGTAAAATTGCWGAAGGAAAGAGCCGAACCTTTGAGGGTTGAGGATTTCGGCCTTGAGTTCGATGACCAAGATGATAGTGACGAAGAGTCGACTCTAGGGGTAAGAGTACTAGCTACAAGCCTATAACATATACGGATTTGTCGTCTTTTAAATATCATTCCCCCCCTTTATCGGTTCCTAAATGTCACCGATGAAGAATCAATTGTAGAATTAGTTGGGAAAATTATTTGATGTTTTTGGCTTTTAATAAATAATATTTATATTTATGGTATTAGGAACTGATGGTCAGAGGGAAACCTAAAAGAAAATCTTTTAGTGATAAGGGAGCTGAATTTGATGTTGTCCCAATCTTTTAGCACTTGTCTTGGACTGAGAATGCTTCTGCATCGTGTATTGGGCCAGCAGCAACTCAGGGCATGTCAGTTCAATAACCTTAGGAATTGAGTGGAACCTCAGTACAATAGCAACAMTAGCCTAGGGTTGTCTCGGATACTGTGCAATAGAAGCAACCCAGAGCTGCCTCAGGTTCTGCGCAGCAACAGCAGGTCACGCCTGCTTTGGGCTCCGAGCAGTACAAAAGTGAAGCAGTAATCGCAACAGCAGAAGGCCTCAAGTCAGCTGCAGCAACAAGGACTTCGTATTTTAGGTGATACTCTACTACTTTGTCAATGATATTTATTAGCTTGAGATTCTATTTGTATTGTCATCACTGTCTCTAGTATTTTGTTTTTAAAGAGATGAAAGAATTGTCTTAGTTCGATAAAATTTATTGGATTCAGCTTCAAATTGGTTTGTGTTGAAATCCCGTCACATACAAACAAAATATGGAGTGTTGAAAGACGGTGAACTATAAAAGATTTCTGAATTCTGATATTAGAGTTTACCTAATTTCTAATACTTGATGACTTTTTCGTTATTTATGTTGCTGTTGATGCAGGATGTTTTATTCCAACAATCAAGTAATCTCATCTGAATATTTAGTGGCCTTGCATCTCTCGTTAACCAATTTCCAAGTATGAAATTTACCTTTCTTGTTATCTCTAAACTTGGATGTTGAAATTTTATAGAATTCTCAATGCTTTCTATGAGTAATTCAAATGAATAACAATCTATTTATAACGGTGGAGAAGTTGTTGCTTATGCACATAGTAACTGGAGTCATTATGCTTTGTGTACTTATTATGATCAATGCTGGACTCTTTAACCATGTTTATTGCTACTGTTGCAAGGACTCYTATGCTTAGTGGTTGTTACTTGTTCTATGATGACTAAAGGTTTTATTAGAAATTGTTCGAGCTTGCTAATACGTGAGTCACAATTTGATGTTCTGAACACGTTACATATGCCTTGCCGCGTAGTAGCCTATATTATCTACTGGAGCTCATTTTAGGCTTTAATCTTTTGTGCTCCTTGTTAT
>SNQN01002507.1:0-34244 GCA_008642245.1 Bassia scoparia | reverse complement strand
TGGTGGAACGTCATTTCTTCTTTCTTTCTCTTCATTACATACCCTTTATCTCTCTAATCTTACACTAACACAATTTTGCCTAGGAGCCATAAACTATCAATTGCGAAACTATAAAAATGGAGGAAGTAGCTATGATTGTGTGAAATACCAATAGTTTGAGACATCATTTGATAATTATTTTTTCAAACATGGAATATAATAGAGTATAAATTAACTATCACTTACAATTATATTTTTTTCCTACAGTATAGTTGCCCATTGAGTATTGAAGAAGAGAAACAGTGCTAATAAAAATCATATCCATAAGAAGGCAAGCAAATAAATTTCACAGAGGAATTTCTTTTGAAAGAAAAGTCAAAAAAGGATGTCTCAAATATGTTTACCTAAAAGGGAGCGTAAATCCCAGGCAATAGCCTGTGGCCAACCCTTAGGTGAGGAAGTATCACTATCAGATCCTGCAGTAATTGGCAGTCATATTTTTAGAGACATGAATAAAAAGAAATGTTATGCATAAACTTGCAATGATACGCTATATTGAGATCCTGAGATACACTTTGTAAAAACATAACTTAAAGACTCAAAAGATAATAACATTGAACAGCAATAACACTTAAACAGTACACTTGACGAGGATCCAGAGTCGCTGCTTTGAACTTCCTGACTGTTTGATCTAGTTCTATTGCTGCTGGTTTTCAGCTTGAACAGAAGGCAAATAAAATTTTATTCTTCTCTTCTCCTCATCTCCATACAATAGAAAGATGATAATTATAAGCCATGCAGAAGATGAATGAACAGCTCACAAGAAATTGAAAACTGAAATTTTTATTATTTTATTTTTTTAAAAAAAAAACACAATGTCTAGATATATGTATTTTGAAAGTTGTACAGCTTTATTCTTTAGGTTCTTCCACAATAGATGGAGCTTCTTTCTGCATGCAGATATGATACTCAAACCATGAGGAAAATCGGCAGCAATAAACAGAAGCAAAACATTTGTTGCATCTAATGTGAAATTTCCTATATGGGTAAATGTTACTACTTGAAGAAAACAAAGGAATTATAATTATTTACTTGAATTTCTATTGAATATTATGTGTAGGCCTCTTGCCATTGAATTTCTATTGAATATTATGTGTAGGCCTCTTGCCATAAACTTCCTCCATTTTTTTTTTTCCAGTGCACACTTTGGGACATTTTTTTTTTGTTATGACTCGTAGTGGATGGCGAAGTATTTTAAAACTAGCGAAATCTTCCTTTTCATGGAATAATCACTTTTGGTTCATTGACTGCTTGACCCCACCTATGGGACTAAGGCTTTGATTGATTGATTAATAAGTTAAGCCTATTCACCTTGCTGATTGCCATTATAGATGTGATTAAAGGTTAGTAGCGTTGGTCTCGGGAGTGTAGGTGTAAAGTAGCTTTTGACCCTTTTCAATTTGTGTCACTAAAAATATGACAAATCTTAATATTTTTCTTGTTCAATTTGTGTTGCTCTATATTTTAAGAATGTTGTGCTTCAAAGTGATTATACAGCTGCGTATGTTACGTTACGATAGATGTGAAAAAAACCTGAAGGGGTTGTTTGGTCCACCTCAAAGGTAAGGAAAGGAATTAGGAAACAGAAATGAAGAGAAAGGAAACAAGAAAAGGAAACCGATTTTTTTGTTTGGCCAATTTAGTGGAGTTTATTCGTAAGCCCGTAACTGCTATCTTCATAGCAACAACAATATGATTACAATTCAATATTTCCACGTACTTCTTTCAGACTTTCACCCTTCTCCAATGCCATCCATTATGATGCCATTGTTGCTACTTGCTAGTGATGTCAATATTATGTTATCAAATATAAAAAGGTTTGTCTTAGTCCTTCTCTTTTGAAAGCTTTCTTCTTATTATGCACAGTATTGGGAAGGTTGAGGTATGTCGAGTCTTAGTGGCGGTGTTTGTAGTTGAGTTTACATTTGGGAATGATGGATTGGGATGGTATTGAAGATTAAGAGGTGTGGTGGTGAAAGTATGAAAATAAAAGTGTGTAAGTGTGGTGGTGAAGAGGATGGGACTTAGTGGTGGTAGTGGTTGTGTGGTGATGCTGTCTCTTATACACATCTAGATGTGTTCTACAATTCGGTTGTGTATCACGCGCTATAAGTTAGAATGTTCGGTCAACTTTCAACTAACTTTGCTGTGCTACACCGTTCTCCTTTCTRAGAAAGAGAGTGTGTGTGAATCACAAGGCGATAGATTGGAGATCGAAGAAATTCTCTGCTTATCAGGTATGATTTTGCTTAAACCCCTTTAAATTTTTTGTCTTTTTATCATTTGGTAGTATAATTATCTTTGTTTTTGATGTTGTGTTTGTTGTTGTTCCTTAATTTTGTTGGAACAAAGTTTAGGGTTTTATGCTACTTGTTTTACTTGATTGTGTGTTTTTTTTTTTTGTTGTGTTTGATTTAAGATTGTTGGAAGTTAGGTGTTGTTTTGTTTTGATTTTGTGGGGTTATGACAACAGGGTTTTTTTTGGGGGAGAAGGTGGCAGTGGTGGTAATTTTAAGGATAGGACGAAGTGGGGTGATAGCAAAGTGTATTATAGGTAGMCTTTCAAAGGAATTAAAACAAACTTAGGTGAAAAGAATTCTCCAAAATTACCTACCAAAGAGCTGAATTCAGTGAAGGAGCTTGGTTTTAACTGGTTAGAGTTGGGGTCGGAGGATTCTTTGTTGCTCAGTCGTCGTCGCCAAGGTGCTGGTGGGAACATGGGTCATCGCGATACGCAGATGGGGAATGGAGTGAGTGGGGGTGGGTTTTCTCGGGTTGAGAGTCGGGTTTCAATAAGTTTGGCGTATAAGACAAAGAAGGAGAGGCGTGAGCTTAGACGAAAGCTTGAGGGTGAGCTTAATTTAGTAAGGGGTTTGGTGAAGAAGCTGGAGCGTAGTGGTAGTAGTTTGAGGAGTGTGGGGGATGATGGTAATAATGATGCTGGAAAGTTGAAAAGAGTTCATTCGGAGGTTGGTTCGGTGGGTTGGCATGAAGGTAGGCCAATAGACCCGCTGAGTATTACRGTGCCGGAACTTAGTCAAGGTGCCAGTGAGAATGTAGACAAGGAGAAGAGGACGCCTAAGGTGAATCAATTTTATCAGAGTACAGATTTCATTCTGGGTAAGGAGAAGATACCACCCTCGGAGCAAAATAAGAAGTTTAAAGGCATGGGAAAGAAGAATGGGGAMTCAGGATCTCTTGGTATGAGTAACACCTTGAGTAAGGTCTTTAAGAGCTGCACTTTATTGCTGGATAAGCTAATGAAGCATAAACATGGATGGGTTTTTAATACCCCTGTTGATGTGAAGGCCCTTGGTTTACATGATTATTTCACCATAATTAAGCATCCTATGGACTTGGGTACTGTGAAGACCAGGCTAAATACCAATTGGTACAAATCTCCCAAGGAATTTGCCGAGGATGTGAGACTTACCTTTCACAATGCAATGARATATAATCCAAAAGGGCATGATGTCCATATAATGGCTGATATATTGTCAAAGATGTTTGAGGAGAAGTGGGGAAGTATTGAGGCAGAATATGCCCGAGAGCTGAGACCTTCTGTWGACTATGAAGACAGTCTTGCAACTCCAACATCAAGAAAGGCTCCTCCAGCTCCACCATCCCTCCCGCCTCCTGTTGAGTCAACTAGGACCCTAGATAAGTCTGAATCTATGACAAATCCTGCTGTTACCAAACCCCAAAACATTAGTATTACGCCAACAGGAAGAATTGCGGTCCCGAAAAAGCCCAAGGCGAAAAGATTAACCAAATAAGCGGGATATGACATAGTGGAGAAGCAGAAACTTAGCATGACTTGCAAATCTACCTTCAGAAAACTTGACAATGTTGTCCAGATCAAAGAAGAGGATCCTTACTCGTCAAATGATGATGAGTAGAGGTGGACATTGATAGTGTTGACACGGAACTCGTGGGAGCTAGACAGGTTTGTGATGAACTTTAAAAAGAATTTGAGCAAGAATCAAGAACATGAAAAGGACGACAGGCTGGAGGGGATGCTGAGCCAATGAAGAGAAAGTGAAGAAACACATCCCCACCTTTTTAGTGCACATACTTTTTTAGTGATAAAAATGTTGCCCTGCCGGTTTTCCTCATGGTTTGAGTATCATATCTGCATGCAGAAAGAAGCTCCATCTATTGTGGAAGAACCTAAAGAAATAAGCTGTACAACTTTCAAAATACATATATCTAGACATTGTGTTTTTTTTTTAAAAAAAATAAATAATAAAATATTCAGTTTTCAATTTCTTGTGAGCTGTTTCATCTCTTCTGCATGGCTTAATCTTATCATTCTTTCTATTGTATGGAGATGGGGAGAAAGAAGAATGAAAAATTTAATTGCCTTCTGTTCAAGCTGAAAAACCAGCAGCTAATAGAACTAGATCAAACAGTTCAGGAAGTTCAAGCAGCGACTCTGGATCCTCGTCAAGTGGTACTGTTTAGTGTTATTGCTGTCAATGTTTATTATCTTTTGATTCTTTAAGTTATGTTTTACAAAGTGTATCTCAGGATCTCATATTAGCGTATCATTGCAAGTTTATGCATAACATTTCTTTTATTCATGTCTCTAAAAATATGACTGCCAATTACTGCAGGATCTGATAGTCATACTTCCTCAGCCTAAGGGTTGGCCACAGGCTATTGCCTGGGATTTACGCTCCCTTTTAGGTAAACATATTTTGAGACATCCTTTTTTGACTTTTCTTTCAAATGAAATTCCATCTGTGAAATTTATTTGCTTGCCTTCTTATGGATATGATTTTTATTAGCACTGTTTCTCTTCTTCAATACTCAATGGGCAACTATACTGTAGGAAATAAATATAATTTAAGTGAAGTTTATACTCTATTATATTCCATGTTTGAAAAAATAATTATCAAATGATGTCTCAAACTATTGGTATTTCACACAATCATAGCTACTTCTCCATTTTTATTTAGTTTCGCAATTGATAGTTTATGGCTCCTAGGCAAAATTGTGTTAGTGGTAAATTGTTAAGAGAGATAAAGGGGTATGTAATGAAGAAAGATAAAGGAAGAAATGACGTCAATAAACAGAAGCAAAACATTTGTTGCATCTAATGTGAAATTTCCTATATGGGTAAATGTTACTACTTGAAGAAAACAAAGGATTATAATTATTTACTTGGAATTTCTATTGAATTATATGTGTAGGCCTCTTGCCATTGAATTTCTATTGAATATATGTGTAGGCCTCTTGCCATAAACTTCCTCCATTTTTTTTTCCAGTGCACACTTTGGACATTTTTTTTGTTATGACTCTAGTGATGGCGAAGTATTTTAAACTAGCGAAATCTTCCTTTTCATGGAATAATCACTTTTGGTTCATTGACTGCTTGACCCCACCTATGGGACTAAGGCTTTGATTGATTGATTAATAAGTTAAGCTATTCACCTTGCTGATTGCCATTATAGATGTGATTAAGGTTAGTAGCGTTTGTCTCGGAGTGTAGGTGTAAAGTAGCTTTTGACCCTTTTCAATTTGTGTCACTAAAAATATGACAAATCTTAATATTTTTTCTTGTTCAATTTGTGTTGCTCTATATTTTAGAATGTTGTGCTTCAAAGTGATTATACAGCTGCGTATGTTACGTTACGATAGATGTGAAAAAACCTGAAGGGGTTGTTTGGTCCACCTCAAAGGTAAGGAAAGGAATTAGGAACAGAAATGAAGAGAAAGGAAACAAGAAAAGGAAACCGATTTTTTGTTTGCCAATTAGTGGAGTTTATTCGTAAGCCCGTAACTGCTATCTTCATAGCAACAACAATATGATTACAATTCAATATTTCCACGTACTTCTTCAGACTTTACCCTTCTCCAATGCCATCCATTATGATGCCATTGTTGCTACTTGCTAGTGTGCTATTATGTTATCAATATAAAAAGGTTGTCTTAGTCCTTCTCTTTTGAAAGCTTCTTCTTATTATGCCAGTATTGGAAGGTTGAGGTATGTCGAGTCTTAGTGCGGTGTTTGTAGTTGATTTACATTTGGAATGATGATTGGGATGGTATGAAGATTAAGAGGTGTGGTGGTGAAAGTATGAAAATAAAGTGGTGTAAGTGTGGTGGTGAAAGGATGGATTAGTGTGGTAGTGTTGTGTGGTGATGTGTGACAACTTCAACATTTCTAAATCTAATTATGGTGTAACAAAACAACTTTCACAATTTCCTAACATTCCATATTTGGTATACTTCCTCCGTTCTTTATTATTTGTATCCTTTTTTTTTTGGGAAATATCAAATTACTTGCATCCTATGTACTTCAGTCAATAATTCTTTCTACCTCTCTCCTACATGTGGTCTCATTATTTTCTTTCTCTCTATTTCTCTCTTCTCCTTAAACATTGAAGTATATTTGAGCATGAATGTCTAAAAGGACCCACCTTTAAAACTTTAAACAAAATTACCTACCTTATGTGATTTCTCTTTTCCTACTTATCTTCAACTTAACTTACCCATGAGATTTCTCTCACCTACTTTACTTAACAACTCTCCAAATTAATGCTTAACATAATCCGTGTTAACCTATTTGTTGAAGTTAAAGCGTTACAGATGGGGTACAAGACAAAGCTGATCCCTGGAGAATCCAAGTCCCATGGGGAAGGAGAGAATCATAATTCCTTAGGGTAATTTGATTAAGTAAATTTGCTGCAAGGGAACCAAATATTGTGTACCAAATATGTACAATTCCTTAGGGTAATTTGATTAAGTAAATGTGCTGAAGGGAATTAAATAATTGTGTACCAAATATGTACAAAGTGAATTGAGGTGATGATTTCTATACTCTTTCTTGATTCCCTTGAACCAAACTAGAAATGAAGTTATTATAAGGAAAGTTGGTGATGGATATGTTTTGGACAAATTAAGGAAATAGTTTGTGTTGGTTTGGGCATGTACGACAAAGACCCTCGGATGAAGAGCTTAAAGGGATAGAGGGAGACAGAAAATGACATGGTTAGAACGAGTTTGGAATGGTATGCTGCAAATGGATTTGCATGTAGAGGATGTAGGAGGAGGAATTATGTTTATTATTACATGGAAAAAAAATTGGTTCATAAATCCAACCACACTTTTGGATTAAAACTTTGATTGCTTACTTGATTAATTGATGAAGTGAGGAGATGGTAAAATTAGGGTGAGGGTTCGACTTTGGTTGTCGGTTTGATTAGGGTGATTGGTTTGATTAAAGTGGTGGTTGGTTTGATCAGTGTTTGATTTAGAAGTGGTGGTGGGTTGAGATGGGCAGTGGTGTTTTCGAAATAGGCGAAATGGGCGGCGGCGGTTTTACTTTGGGTGGTGGTTGTTTATAAATGGGTGATGGTGGATTTGAAATGGTCAGTAGCTTTGTTATTATAATGTGTTGACAATTGAGGTTTGGTTAATCATGAAGTTATGTCTGTAACTAAGGGAATTTATAGTAACTTCATGCTTAAAATTTTACGAAATGAGAAAAGTGAAGAGTTGTACAATCTTTCAATTACGAAGAAAACTCATATGTGTTCTTCAGTTGTTGCATTTTTAATCTCTTTCATCTTAATGTTCGGGGACATATATCTTAAAAATAGAGGGAGTATATATAACTTTAAGGTTACTTGTAAGAAATGTTATAGGGCCCGTTTACTTGAACTAAACTAAACTGACTAAAAAAAAACTGAATTGAATAGTAATGAATTGTTTATGAAAGAAGGAAATTAGGAACTGATTTTATGATGATGATTGTCAATGAAAATGCAGTTGTTAGTTGACTAATGAGTTGAATGAGTCTTGAAGGTAAATTAAGGCCAAGAAAGCTCAGAAAATATGGCAAAAGAGTGTGTGGTGTGTTGATTGTTTAGTTTGTGCAAGTGAGGAGAGAGAATGTGGAGTGAAAATAAGCTGAACAGACCCCTAGTGTTATAATGTAAAAGATTAAGCTGGAAATCTGATTGGCACATCAATGAGAACTTGAAGGAAGGTCTTTTAGGAACTTGCTGGTTGCAGTGCCATGAAATATGGTTATGTAGTTACTATTAGCTTGGATTCAACATTACTTTATTTCTTTCTATACTATAGGTTTATTATGTTCACCTTATTTTTACTGATTATGCGATATATTTGAATACTCGTCTAGTCGTCTCATACCATTAGATTCAATTCACACCGTCTCAGGTCCTTGACTTTTGTTTGCGTGCAATTTATGTTTTCCCTCTATCATGATCTTATCTTGACKCTTGCTTTGTTTCAATGTTGGATATAAATTGATGTTAGCAATAWTTGACCTGAGTATTTTCTCTTGTGTAATTTGCTATGTTGCAGTTATATTGGGTCTAATGGATTGAGGACATTGCGTTGCTGAAAGATGATGGTAGCTTTCGCTTTCACAGATGGATGTCGATGGGTTAAGGTGGTAGTTGTACAGTGGTTCTGACTATTCTTGAGGCTTCTGTGGCACTTGTTGGATTGGATTAATGAAGTCTGATGTGTGTAAACAGCGGAATGCCTTGGCCTTTGCTAGGTTGTATTTGTGACACTTAAGAAAGTTTCGGAGTAGTTTAGGTAATTAATTAGTCAGTTAATAGCTTTTGCTCGAGTCAGTTAATAGCCTTTGCTGCTTTGTTTATATTGCTAACTTGTGTAGCCACTTATTAGATTCAGGCAAGTTGGATGTAATTTAGCTSCTGGAAAAATGTGTTGTCCGTTAATTGAAGAGCTTAATCTTCATGGTACGGTTGTAGTAGATTTGTTTTGCTCCAAATCTGGTAATATTTCTTTCAGTTTTTACTAGATTGATCGAGTTGCTGGAATGCTGGTGATGAGCTKTAGATTCTGTAAGTTGAAGACTTGGAGATGCAAACAAGCTTTATTATAAAAGGATTATGTAAGCCCAAAAGTAGCTGTATCTTTCTCTTCCTCGAAAAAAATTGATATTGGTGAGTGGTGAATAAAATGTAAGCAAGCAACCTTAGCATAGCTCAGCTAGCTTGTTTCATGACATCCTCTTGCTGTCAAAATGGTTGGTTTTCTGGCCTTTGTGGAGGAAAAGTTTACAGGTTTTTGGGGCATTGAAGTACATGATTTTGTTTTGTTTTTTTGGGGAAAGCTAAAACGAACGAACATAAGTTTACACGACATTGTGCGGGAACTGACTTAGTTCAACACTTTAATGGCGTAAAACATGGCAAAATACAGTAGGAAATGGCATAAAACAGAAGAGTAGATGTAATTACTACTAAAATGGAATTAAAATGAAATAGAAAGATAGGTGCCTTCTTTCGAGAGGAGGGTCTTCTCCAAGGAAAAATAGAGAAACATCTGAGATAATACTTTGATTCAATGCTTCAACCTCATTACAAGTTCCTTTTTGTAGTGATAACCTATAACTAATTACTATTAGCTTCTACAAGCTTCTAGTACAACTTATTATTAACTCCTAATTACCTTCACTCATTATATTGATTCCTGCATTGGTTTAACATGCTATGTAACAGTATAGATTATATATAGATAATACCCGAGCAAATGCTCGTCTTTTTAAATAAATTAGTATTTTGATCCGGACAACTTCGGGTTAATACTTGTTTTAATACATAATAACAATCGAATTTTATGAATCAAACTACAAATTATTTTTCATCAAAAATTTACAAATTTTTCTAACAAAATATTATTAAAGAATTCAAGTATACTTACAATGTACAAATACAAGTCATGTTTTCATACTTTGATAACATTATAAATAATATAAAACATAAGGAAATTAACTAAAGTATGTTCTCTCTAAAAATATACTTCCGTTTTTTTAGTTGTCCGTTTGACTTTTCCACTATTCACAGGAAGCAATTTGACAAAGTTCTGTGCTTTACACGTAATGAAAATATAGTCAAATGGTCTCGTTAGATTCGTCTTGTTAAATATAATAATGTTTTATTTGTGATAATAAATAGGATTAATGTTGGGATTTTTCCATATACCTGCTTTAACCTAATAATCATATACCCCGTGTTTTTAGAACGTCGTATACCCTCAATTAGAGAAAATAACCGATACCTTACTATGGATGGAAAGTAACAGTGTTAATTTTTCTTACACTTCTAATTTAAGTCATTTAACACCTAATTCATTATTTCTACTCTAATAACTCTTTATTATCCCCTACAAAATCATTTCTTCATTCAACCAGAAACACAACAGGTTAATTTCTCCCAAATCAATTTCCAATCAATTATTATTGTGAGATGATAATTAAAATCAATGATGACTATAAATGTGAGTTGCAATTTTATAAACGCAAATAGTCAATAAGGACACTTGATTGGTACTTCTCCTGTTATCTCTCATCAAATATAAAAATCACCAAAACTAAGCAGAACAAAACTTTGCACAGAATTCTCAACTACAAAATACAAACCTCTTCTAAGCAGAAATTGCGCTCAATGAGAAAACAGCTAATTAACGATTCTTCTGGTAAATCTCCCCAAATGGATATTTCCTAATTTCTTACTTTTCCAAGAAACCAGAACGAGTGTTCATCTCCCAGATTCTTGTCATTCAGGTGGGTCCATTTCACACAATCAATCAATCTCTACTCTCAATTCAATACTTCAATCCAAAATCAAATTTTTACTTACTTATTTATTTTTTTTCTTTCTTTCTTCTCTCTTCTCTGCTCCTGCCAGCCTCGCGGAGCCGGCGCGCTCACCGCCTCCTCCTTTTCTTCTTCTTCTCCTCGCAGTCGCAGCGCCGCCGCCACTGCTCAATTGTTGCTGCGTATTGATGCTATTGTTGCGGTGTGCTTACTATGTTGTGCGTTGCTGCGCTGCTGTGGCCCGATGTGGCTGTCGTTGCGGCGTTGTTCTGCACGCACGCACCTCTCTCTACTGGGTCGTCGTGCTGTTGGCCCTGCTTCATCCTCCTCTATTCCTCTATTCTCTGTGCACGGCGAAATATCTGATTCTCAAATCAACACTTCCTTTTGGAAAATCAAACTCATCGAAGAATCGTCATATCATTGTCACCATTTCTTACCAATTTTAGAGCTTATGTTGCTCGACGTGAGATGGGGTTTGGATTTCTGGGTTTTGGGGGTGAGATGGAGGAAGAGAAATATTAATGTCTAATTAGAGTCAAATGAGTTGAATTAATGTTAAATGCATAAAGATTAACGGTGTTAATTTAACGGATTTGGTTCATTAAGGATTTGGGCTATTTTTGTCTAAGTGTTGGGGGGGGGGTTATAAGGCGTTTCTAAAAACACGGGGTATATAGGTTATTAGGCTTAAAGTCAGGGGTATATGGGGGAAATCCTTATATGTTTATCAATTAATAAATGTTTAAGTTTTATCAAACTACAATTATTAACCTTAATTAAATGTTTCTATATTTTTATGCAATAATAATTAATATATAGTAATAATAAGGTGATGATGAGAGGGAAATTTGGGAGGGAAAATTGAAGGGTGGAGATTGCTTAGTATATGTTATTAGTTTATAGGATTTAATTGTTATTTCTCGTTTGTATAGGTTAGCAAATTGAATCCCAACAAATCAAATGTCCAAAAGTTTGACTTGCAAATGAATTTTGGATTTAGGATTTTTTTTTTTTTTAAAAAATCAAAGCACAATACTAAAAATAATCAATTGTGACTACTTTCCAAAATGGACGTGGATCATGGTATCTACGTTTGGTTAGACGTGGGGGATCGTGGTGGCAATGTTGTTGTGCTTCAAGGGTGGTCATTTGTTGAGTTCGATGACGAAGCTGGGGTTTTAGCGGTGGGGCTGATTTGGTTGTGGCAGTGGTTAGGATGAGTTCTTTGTGATTGTTGTATATGGTATTTAGAAATTGTGGTATAAATGGGGATATTAAGTAATTTGAGGCGATGAACTTAAATTTAGATACTGACTTATTAACGAACATGATTTAAAATGTAGCCAATGAATTTGAGCCTAGCTACGAGTCGATATTTTTGAGCATCAAGCTTGAAACAAGCTCAATATCCAAGGCTCAATGAGTCACGTGCTCCAGCGAGTTCAATTCTCAAACAACTTTGGAGCTGGAGTCGAGTTGATTAGTATTGTTTCAGCTAAGCTTAGTTGATTAAGACTTAGATGGAGTAACGTCGAACTCTCAAGGTTTTTTCAATGCGTTTTGTTAACAAATTACTGATGAGAAAATAGTGATAATCATACATGTTTTGCGCCATTAAAGTGATACAGTATTACTCCTGCTAACCCCTTCTCCATTTTCCAAATTCAATTCAAGTCATTCTCTCTTCAATCTCCAACACAACCACCTCTCAATGGTCAGGCTCCAACTATGGAGGATAATGCCTTAACCCCAAGGGCTGGGCAAACGGCCCGAACGCCATTGAAGCCCGACAATGTCCATATCCAACTGGGTTATCTTCATATTCTTCTTTTTGGCTGAGCTTGGCGCTTTGGTTCTTTCTACGAGCGACCTATTGCAAAATCACTTTCCACTTGGCTTTCTCCAATGGCGGTCCGAAGGGCTCCTGTTGGGGTCTTCGACCGCCGGCCCGCCGGCCCGACAGAGCAAACCTCAGTTGGTAATCTCTTACACACCCTTTGTTGATTTGTTCCTTTCAAACCTTCTGTTGATTTAATTGGTAGTGATTGAATTATCCATAACAATACGTATATTTAAATTAACCAAATGTATGAGACACCATATATATGTCAAGAGCAAACGAAAGAAACAAAAGGGAACAGTAGGTTGAACTGTTTGTGAAATTATTTGGTGTACACCTTCAACAATTTTAGTAGGAGTACTTCTCTGTTTTTATTGGAGAGGAAGGGGTAGGAGAGAAAAATTAATGGGCATGCAGTGTGGAAGTAAATCGAAACTTTTTAGAAGAGTGATGGGGAGTAAAAAAAATACGGGAGATATTTCGATGGAAGTTACCTTGGGATGATATGATCACGAGAATTGAAATTACAATCATAAACTATACTTAGATATGATGCAGCGACTTGAAATTCCTGTAATTTAGTTGTAGGAGCGTTTTTGGATCTCAACTGGCTATGTTACACCAAAGGAATACTACATGGTGCATATATAATGCTATGTACACTATTGTGATGTGGGACTTAGAAATTGCATGTTGTAGAATTAGTAATTAGGCAGTCTTCTCATCTCCTTTATGCGTTTGTGCTTGAAATGTTAGTTACGGCATAGTTACAATACTAGTAGGCTACAAATAAGTTAAAGTCATAGTCGTAGCTCTGTGTGTGCAGAAAGTTCCCTTTTCGAGTCTACACATAGGTGGTTTTTTGAAATTAAGATGGAAGAGAGACATTTGAGATTGCAAAATGGAACTTTTAGTTTTATTTTCTATTACTCATTAGTCTCCATAGTTCGACTTTGGAACATAAACATGTGTTGTAAGATGTGGCTTGTCTTGGTCCATCGGATCCATGTTTCAATGCTAATTATGCTGTCTATCAGTCTTTCATGTCCGCGTGTTTTGTTAGGAGTGTAAGAGCTAGTGTTTATCCTCCACCTAGATGCATTAAATAAGTTGCTACTTTTTAGTTGTGTTATGGCCTATGGCTGTATTGAATCTATGGGCTGTTAGAAATCCAATCTTGCATTTTGTTATGGTGAAATTGATTTTATAATTCGTTTTCGATGTAAGAGTTATGAAATGCAGACACTTTGTAAGTTTTTTAGTTGCATACTTGCATATGAATGCACGTTAGATGATGATAACGAAACCAATCTCTAACAATTGTATGCACTTCTGTTTCTTTTATTCACGGCTTTCTATTTAGAGTTTCAATTTACAGCATACTTTTTTTTAGGAGTTTGCTTCTTTGAGATATCTTAAAGTGAATTCAAGATTTTCTTAGAGGATAGGAAGATTCAAGATTTGTTATATAAAGTTATGGGCATTTGAAGTTGATGGATTCCTCACGCTAAGGATAAATGGGATACATTTTTTATATTTGACTTCAAATTTCCTACTTTTCTCAAATCAATAATATATCCTTTCGCTAATCAAATAATGCTGTATCTCTCTTGCTATCTCCGACTTCTCTTGCTCTCTCTCCTTCTTCTCTCCCCTATATTTTGAAAAGAGTTTACTTACATCTTATAAAAATATTCTTATTAGTGGACTACAATTCACTTCCATGCTTTGCTTTAATGCCTTTATCTCTCTTTCCTATGGTTCTTTATTTCTTCATACATTGCTACAGTATACGGTAAACTTAGATGGATTTTCGGACAATGTTGAATATGTGTAAGTCTATTAGGAGCGGTGCGTGATGAAGAGGTGGCCTGTCGCGATTTTGTTATGTCGAATGCTAGTTTCGGCCGTGATTCCTAGTTGGTTAGGTGGACATATTTTATGTTTCAAATGTTTGGCTTGTTAGATATAAGTAGGTGTTTTATAGCCTTTATAAGCTCTGTGTGTTACTTGTAGAAGTATAAAGCAAAGTAAGAGAGAGAAATCATTGCTATCTAGGGTTGAGAGAACAAAGAGGGTGAGTGATTGTATAGTTCAATGTAGAGTTTGGAGAATTCATTAAGGGTTTCAGTGGTGTGTGGAACTAAGAATAACAATAGTTGATTGTGTTGAGAGGAGAAAGTTACTCATTAATTGCTTGGTTGTTGGCTTGTTGTTCTTTGGAATTGTTGTTGTTGTGCTCGGTTCATGCTATTCCAACTGCCAGCAAGTGTTACTTAGGGAGCAATTGATCAATGACTTTATTTATTAGTTTATGTTTATTCCAGTATATTTAGGATCTCATCTCGAAGCCAAACTATGGTTAGTTGCCATTGTATTGAACTGCATATTTCTGACTTTGAGAGAAATATGACATTTGATGTAGTATACACGAATGAACACAGCGAATGTCGCATGTTTGGGCATAAGTGCTACGACTCTGAAGCACCTACGAATATTGAGCAGATGAAAGACAATTGAAGTAGGGGAGATAGAAATGACTTGTTGGAGATGTTAGGAAGGATATGGAGACAAATAATTGAATAGAGGTTTAGATCTAAAGAATGGAGGAGGAAGATCGTTAAGGAGGGATTCATATACAATACTTTTGTTCTCTAGCCCACTATAGGTTAAGGTTTTGGATGATCAATATGAGTACCGTTAAAGGTTGGGTGAGTTGTGAGGTATTATTTTAGGCGAGATGTAAGGGTGAGTTGTGTTTTGGAAAATTCATAGTAGTTGATCTTGCGAGCATGAGTTGGTTGGGTTATTGTTGCTGCAGTTTGAGGTGGTATTGGTTGGTTTATTGTGGAGTTGAGGTGGCGACAGTGCTTTGGATTTTAGTTTTGAGCAGGTTATGAAGGTGGGTGAGTGTTTGTGGTAGTGGAAAGAGAGAGTGAACACGGAGTGGTGATTAGGTAATGGTAGTTTTAGTTTGGAGAAGTGATTCATGTTAATTTGATGGTGAGGATTGAGGAAGAGAGGAAAAATTGGTGGATATGGAAGATAATAAGGAATTTAGGGTCTTGAAGTTAATAGTTCAATGTTAGAGTGTTTATTGAGGTCAAACAGTGGTTAGGCGTTAGGTTAATGTTTTATTCCATTAGTAGTAAGGACATCTTGAGATAATAAGACTAACTTCGTTGACCTTTGCGGAAAAAATCTTAATTAATATGTCATGTACATGACAAATAAATTATGAAATCAATATGAATGTCGTTGAAATGGGTCATACACGACAATTTATATTTTGTCAAGTTGCAAATTCATTTTATGGGTGATATATTCAGTTTCTCTCATGTCACATGGGTCCACTTTATTCTTGCTCTCTCTCTCTCTCATCCTTAATTCTTGGGCCCAATCCAATGATGTAAGCCAAAACACCTGAAGAAAGTAGATAATTTCTATTTTAGTCTCAAATATTTAGTGAAACTGTGAAACTTATGAAACTTTTATTTTAGTGAGATTTATTTTAGAGAAATTTATGTCACTTTTATTGTAAACTTTCCAAGTTAGGTCAATATAATGACATGGTTTGTGTCGTTCTGACTTTTGTGACTTTTTTTGGAAATGGTTTGAAGTTCATGTCATAATCTGAAATTTTCCCTTTAGATATTTCCATAATCATGTGTATGGAATTCGTATGTGTGGTTTAAGAGTTTGACTCCTAAAAACCATGGATGACTCCTGTTAAATTGTARTGTTTTGTTGTTGTTTTCTCATCCAAACCAAGTTCAATTTCCTTGTTATAGCAAACATAGGAAAGTCAAAAGCATAGTTTAAGGGTGTAGGGAGGAAGAACAAAATAAAAATTCTTTGGTGATTCCAATATGTATATACTTTTTTTTAATGATGTTTTTTCCTCAATACACTTGGTTAGTTGGTTGATAATTAAAGGCCACATTAGCTGACGCTCTTAGGCTATAGTTCTAAACTTATCAAATTTATTTTGTTAAACTTCGTTTTTGGTGTGAATCTTTCGGGGGAAAATTCTTTAATGGTCTTTATCGTAGAAGACCACCGAAGTCAATAAAAGTCAATTTTTTAAAAACTATTTGTTTATTTTTTGGTCATATCCATAAAATTTTAAGGTTATAACCTAATAAACTCAAAAAAAAAAATTTGAACTTCATACAAATTCTAGATTTGAGGGAAATATAATGAGTAATTCACTTTTTTTATTTGAAAGAAATTAAAAGTAACATAAAAAATATTATTACATGTTTATAGAAATTTTAAATTTTAGATAAAAAATCACTTTGATGGTAACAATTTGTGTCAAGTAGAATTAGTTATTGATTATTTCAATCAATAGTAATACTCTGTACTTCCTTTGTTATTATATAAGTATTTTTGTCTATATTGCAACATTTTTTCATTCCTAAATATAAGTTTATATCATTCATACACTTTTCTTTTTGGACAATATGTTTTTTTTTCTTTTTTATTCTTTTTAAAAAAAACTCGAGTCATCATCAAAGCGTGGTGTGAAACATAATAAAAACGATAAATCCGAAACAAAAGGAGTCTATAAAGAACTACGTATTTTTGATGGTTCTATATGACAAACTAATACCAAAATTCATTCATCTTATATGAACCTATCCAATAATTTAAAGTTGTATGTTGATGTTATATGTAATACATTATGTATCGGTGCTTTAAGGTCAGTCAACTTAGCTTATTATAGAGAATGTATGATATTTGGGTTTCAACCCATTAGCTTAGCTTGTGATCAGTGCTTTATATGTGCTTTATTTCATATATGTTTATTTCAATTCATCAGCTCAGTTTCAGTTCCTAACATAATTTCATCCTCTCATAAACAATTCATTTCATTCCGTTCATTTCAGTTGTTTTTAATTAAAGTAACGGATTCTAAGTGTAACATGAACACCAGTATCTCATTGAATCTAATGGGCCGGCTACATAGGACTTTTCTAAAGTGTTTGTAAAAATCTTGTGTATGAATTGTTCGTGTAATTTTAAATTGTTTGTGCTAAAAGTCCTAAAATCCCCAAATTAGTTTTTTTATTGTCCTTGGTTTTCTATAAAAGATGTTCAATTCTGTAGATCGGTTTTTTCAAAGTTCAAGGGAGAAAAAAACTGATGACAAATTCGAAAATAAGATGAGAAAAATAATGAAAAATACATTTATTAATGTTTGGTATAAACCATAAACATTTGTGGTCATGTCCAAATATTTCAGGAAAGGGCTAAATTAAATTTGACTTTCAATGACTTTGGTGGTCTTTTATAATTACGACCACCAAAGAAACATCCATCTTTCGGGTATGATTTTACTTGGGATGAATTTATGATTCAAAAATTTGATGAGTTTTGCAACAGAAGACTTGGTTTCATCTGGTTTGTATTTCTTCTTCTGGTTGGAATTTTTTTCTAATTGTTACAGCTTATTGATACAAAACAATTCCTATGTTGAAAGTGTTTAATCTCATCCTTTGATGACTTTCAATGTTTTGATTTTTCTTGACTCTGCATCTCTGCATTTATTAAAAAGTTGAGGTACTTTTTTAAAGGAAAAAGGTTGAGGTATTTAAATGAATAGTTTCAAGTATAGTTTAAACAATAGTTGATCCAGGTTTTCATTTAAACGATGAGGTGGAATTGTTAGTTTGAATACTAAGGAGAAGATATCGAGCACTTTTTTTCAGGTGCATAGTTTTTCAGTGAAGTGACTTGGTACATTTTGTGCATGATCTTTCTCCTTGTCTATCATGGGCACATGTTCCGTGGGCATTGTAGTTCTAGTTGATTAGACTCTTCTCAATTGGTATGGGTGGTATGCTCCTACTTACCTATTATAATTATTCAGTTACTGATTTGCATCTGTGAAATGAAGGTACCTCCGAAGGATATATCCACTCCCAAGGACTTCTGGGTTGCCTCTCAATGCATATCTGCCTTCATAACCGTAGCTCATGTGGAGCTTAATGCATTGACTTGGTCTTGGGATACTGTTGTCCGTTTCTCCTTTCCAGAGATTCTTGAGAAGGGGATTCTTGTTGATTTTGCTCATGTAGCTGATGACGAGAGTCGACATTTTGCTTGGTGGCTCACAGCGATTATCAGAACTTGGCTTCAGGTAATCAGTTCCTTCAAACTCATGTCTATGGCAATGTCTCTGCTATCTGTAATGTGTTATGTTCATATGTTGAATAATGACTTGTTTGTTCTTGAGCTCTAAAATAGCTATGAGATATGCTGCTCATAATTTGCTCTGGAGGGAGTGCGAAAAGTCATCTGGCGATGTAGCTGCACGTTTGGCTGCAATTCCACTTGTTCAGGTAACTTATTCTCCTAAAATATTGGCACACCCCTGTAATGTCAGAGTGGGGATTATCTGGGGTCTATAGATAAGTTTGATAGTACTTTGAGTTATAATTGTTGGACAGATGTTATATTTTCGAATTCTTGATGATTGAGCAACATAGCTTTCATTGGCATGGTGGAAAGCCTTATGATTTAAGTATGTCTGGGTGGATTAAGATGTTCTACTGTAGTTGAGACTTTGTTGAACACAAAGATTTTTTAGACATTGTTTAATCATGCTTTTAGTTCATGTTAATCATACTTATGGGCTAAGGCTGCAATTGATTGATTGATTGATTGATTGATTGTTTAATCATGCTTTTGGCTAGCATATTTATCTGATGTTTAGTGAACAATTATCATTTTGATGATTTGAAAATTTACAAAACTTCTCGAAGACTCAAACTTCGTGACTCTTTGATGATTATCTTGCTCTTGCTTACATTTTCATTATGCACTTAAGCTGTAAATTTTTCTTATTGTTTTCACAAACCTTAACAAGATATACATGAGGACATACCACAGCCAACAAATTAAGATGGTAGAGGCTGAACCCTAAAAATTACGGAATTTCATCTATAAACTAATTTCCAGTTTAGATTTGAAGATGGGTTGAGATGAAAAGAAATTTGCAGTTGGGTTGAGGAAGAGAGCTATAGGTACTGTTTTGAGGAGGGGGAGAGACGTGTTGCGCGCGGAGGGGGGGGGGAGAGAGAGAGAGAGAGAGAGAGAACTTTTTAAAAAAAAATTATAATGAGCCTGAAGATAAATTTATGACAATTTGCATAATATTTTGAATGAGGTGCTTGCTGTAAATCAATATTGCATAATAAATTTTGAATGAGTGCTTGCGTGGAATGTCTAGCCAGGCTATTAAACTTATGATTTGATTGTTAGCCTGTTCACACCAACTGCTCATGAATCTTTGTCAACAATCAATCAGGTTTGAGTAAACACCTTTTTATTGAATAGGCCTATCTTTATTTGGAAAATAGATTTCAACACCCAGCTCGGACTCTTGTTCTTAATATATTAATGTATCAATGTATGAACCACATGATTTACATATTATTTTGTTTGGTGTTATGAAGTTTATAACTCCATCGTTGCTTTGTTCCATCTATTAATGGAAGGAAAATTTGCCAAAAGAATCCTTTTATAATTCTARGGTACCGCCATAAGACAAGTATTGCTCTATGGTGCATAAGGTTAMGCTTCTAAGAAGAAGCACATTAAAAAAGTAGGGGTTACAMAGATGTGGATGTTCAGAACTTGAGATGGATGTGTGGAAACACAATACAAGATAGAATCAGAATTGAAGTTATATGTAGGAGGTTGGTGTTGTGGACTTTGCGAGTAAGTTAAGGTAAATTCGCTTGCGTTGGTTTGGACATATAAGACGGCACGAAAAGTGGGATCATAGGGAGCGACGACTCGGTGGGAAGGAGTTAGAAAAAATATGAAGTAAATGGGTTTACGGGAGAATGAGGCCCTCGATCTCGATTATAGGGGATGGAGGAGGAAAATCTTTGTGGATGACTTCAGGAATAACCATTGGTTCATGTTAGCCAACCCCACTTATGGGACTAAGGCTTTGATTGATCAATTGTTGATCAATTGATTAATTGAAACCTTTTATAATGATTTTTTTTTTTGGAAAACCACCTTTTACAAAAATGCAAAGAGAAATCGAATTCAAAAAAAGTTTGTCAAATGAAARCGAAAACAAATTAAGTTTGTTAAATGAAACCCAAAACCAAAAAACAGTTTGTCGCAAGAGACAGAAAATGATTTTTATATTTTATTTTATTTTTAAACAAACCTAAGTTTTGGTGTATAGGTTTCTTTTGACAAGCAATTTTAAATTTAAGGTTTCTCTTTACAAAAAACAAAACAAATTTTGAGAGTCGGTTTCCCAAAAAATWGTCTTTATYAAAAGAATTATTTTCACAATTTTTCCTTAAAAGAATACTAATTTTTCAATTCAAGCCTCCATTTGTTTTTGATTTACAAAAATAATCCCATTTCACATAACCAAAACTTTAGCCTGCGTCATGTATATGGAAAGACTTGTGTAACTCTTTTTAGAATGGACTTTGGAAGGATGAAATTTTGATAGAGCATTGTCAATCTATCAAATAATAACTTTACTAGTCCTACTAACTAGTATCAAGAGCAAGAAAGGGTCGAATCCATCACAGGCATTGAATAACCATTGAATGCAAGTGTTTAAACTTTAAACAATTTATGTCAATCTAATTCTTTGAAGGTGTATTGGAAGTAAACTAATGACTTTTGCTATATTCAAGGGTAATTGGAATTAACTATGATTAAGTTGTTGTAACAAACAAGGGGAACTCTTTGAGTTAAGAATTAATTAGGAAAGACATTTAAGACACTGAACTACTCTTCTGAGCTATTTTCATGGTCATAATTCACAAAATCCTAGCAAGAAAACTAAATTGTGATGGCAATAATGTTTCCTTGACTAGAAATCCCTGTTTTCATGATCTTTTAGTCAAGCAAACATAAGGAAGCTCACAATTAAGCTTCATCTTTCGATCCTTGAGACCTTGATTGAGGAGACTAGAAATCAAGTACTTATGGTGATCAATGACAAAAACTAACAAGAAAAATCTCTTAAACAAGAATATCCCCATAAGCTAAGCACCTGTAGCTGTGCAACGAAGCTCCATTTGTATTCTAATCCCATGAATTATACTTCAAAGTTAGAAATTTTCTAGTTTTATTTCTATGTGAGAAATGATGAGTTTTCATCACCTTTCAGAGCCCTGTGGACTTTTGCTGTTTGATGAATGACTTGTAAATTCTGCTTGTCAAAAAAAAAAAAAAAAAAAAACTTGTAAATTCTGTGCATATTGTTCTTTTCAGCCACCTTACTCTTACTAGCTTGATTAATATCTTGAGATTTTGCTGGCAATTTCTCTGGCAGCAAGGTTCAACATGAGTTTCTTGTTGTCATCTGAACTCTGAAGAAGTTCATCTATTTGAAGTCCTAAATGAATATTTTACTTGCAGCTATTTTTACTGATTCTATACAAAGTACAACATATTATAATAATACCCTATTTTGTTGAAGAAAAGGTTAATCATCTGTCTGAACACTCTTAAGTTCGAATTTTCATTTTACTAAGTACCTTAATTTTTTTATATAGTCTATGGCAATTTAATGCATTGTTTTTGTCCTTTCTTATTTAATTTAATTGTTTTATAATCAGGAGCCAGGGGACTTGATGCAGTCCACAGACTTGTGAAGAGTTAATTGGTTTTGGGACAAAAGGACTTTCGAGTATATGGCTAGAATTGCTGATGAAGAACTTCTATGTTGCTGTTGAGCTAACTGTTCTCGTCAGTTTGTCAAAAGATGGGAGAATCCCGTGCTCACTTTCAAAGGTCAGTATGATGTTTTTCTAATAATGTGTAAGGAGTTGATGGCAAGCCAGTTCTATTCTATCCTTATTAATTATATTACCATTTTATACCATCTCCTTCCCTTCACATGCCTACTATATATCTTATTCTTTATTTCCCCTTAATGATGATAACATGTGAATGTTATGCCTGATGCAGACTTGTTAAGAAGTATGATATAGAAATAAAAACGGCTTATCATTGGCTCGAGAGGAAGCTGCTTGCCACGCCATTGGGTAAGCCAAATCATACAGTTTCAATCTTGAAAATGAATCTGTGCTAATGATACCTATGTTACTGGAATATCTTGATTTTTAATTCCTTTAAGCGAAAGTTTAAGAATCAAGTCAACTGTGCTGAAATAGTTAAACAATTAGTTTTGCCTTATATTTTCAGCTGTAGAAGAGTTGGTCTGCCATTATAATGTCAATTCATCGTCATAGGAGTATTGGTATTGGGAAATTGATTAAGAGCATTGATATGAGCAACTGAAAACGATTCCTTCCTTCCTCTGAATGTGACCTTTCGATTCCTTCTTCTGTCTCGAGGTCTCTTGCTTACTCCTTCCACATGTACACTCACATATTATACAGTTCCATTTCTCTGCATATCGTAAGGAAATGATGACTGGACAAGACAAGAAATTTAGACTTTAGAAGTTGTGGTTTCCATGTCTTCTAGATTAGGAAATCTATAAGATGCCTGATAATACTTTCTTGCAAGTATTTGGTCTTTACGCATGGATGTTACTCTAACAACCTTACACCTAACAGTGCTAACACCTCTCAAGGCTAATCATCTCTTGGACCTTCCTTTGTGTGGTCATGGCTGATCTCCTGGGCTCAATTCAAAAAGAGAAAGCTCATAATATTTTACATAAATCGATGGGCTTGACATTCAGCAAATCGAAAATGCAAGTATGTCCTGCATAGGTTTTCCAATCATCTGCAAAATATCTCAAAAAAAGAAATTATTCATAATCTTAGTTGCTTTAGTTGAGGGTCCATAAGGATGTGATATTGTAATTACGGAATCCGAGTTTAGGTAATTTAACATGCTACATTCATTGTCAATTGTTTGTCCATTTGGAGGCTAAAATATGTTAATCTTCACTAATAATTTCTTTTTTGATTTTGATGCTACATACATTATCATTTAGAGTTTTTTAGTTGCTTACTCTGTTCACCGAGACTTAGTTGATTCAACTCAAGTTGCTCACCTAGCTTATAGTGGACGAGTTTCTTAAGAGGAGGTTTGCGTAAAGATAATGCCAACACTCGAGACATCCTTGAAGCGGCGTCGAAGCTACTTACCATTAGATTGTTTGTTAAACTTTAAAACTTAAAAAAAAACAATGAAGAAACCCCTTATTGCAAAAAAAAACACCTTTTAATGTTTTTTTTTTCAGAAAACACCTTTTAAAAATTTTTCTGTAAACAAACCCCAAAATGAATTTTTTTCAGTGGCTTTCCGCTCTGACTCATATTTTCCTGTGTGACGAGCTGATTCCCTACTTGCACCCTTATTTTTTAATTACACCCCCCTATTTGCCATCCCCTTAAATTCCCTCCCTTTTCCTCCTCTTTTCTTTTATTTCATCTTAATTCTTGTTTGCACCACCACCACCATCTCACACCAGCACCCTTTCACTGGAACCACCACCACCCTTCGAGCACAATCTACGCACCACCTTCGAACACCATCTCACGTAGACCACTAATTAAACTGCTACCAATTCAACCACACACTGGCAAACCACTAGCAAAATTGCGTAACCCTAATCAATTTGCGCCAACATTTTGAAACAATCGAACACCATTTCTAACCAAATCGTGCACCATTTTGAATCATTTCAAATCGCAAAAATAGAACCCTAAGCCAATTTGACCAATTAAAACCATAAATCGAACCATTCAAACCTAACAAGCTAGTTTTTGATTGTTGTGGTGGCTTTCTAGTTTGTTGCGGTGGTTTGGTGCGAATGGTGGTGACGATGAGAGAGTTCGCAGGCCAGCGATGAGGCTTTGCGAGTATGGCGGGGCGGTGAGAACGATTCGTGGTGACGGTGCGGGAGGGTAATGAGAGGGAGTTTTGTCGACGCGGTGACCGTGTGCTAGGTTGGTGTAAAACTGTAGTGGTGCAAACTGGTGGTGCAGTGGTGTCTAGGGTTTATCAAAGAGATGGTGGTGCAAGATGTTTTGAAAAGGGAGGGCAAAAAAGAGGGCAATTAGAATAGGGGAGTGCAAGTAATAAAAACAGCAGCCTGAGTCAACACCGGGAAACTATGATCAAAGACAAAAAAACACACCACAAGGTGTTCGCTGACAAAAAAAAAATTCATTTGAGGTGTTTTACATAAAAAATTTAAAAGTGTTTTCTGGCAAAAAAAAAAGGTTTTTAAAGGTGTTTTTTTGCAAAAAAAAACTCAATTAATATTTTGTGTGAAAAGGGACTCATGTTTGCTTCTTATTGAAGTGTGTGATTATTCAACTGCATTCCTATCTTCACTATTGCAACCTTAAATCCATTAAGCACTTTAACGCTAGGAATCAAAGTGTAATTAATTTGAGGCCTCTGATTTACAGGTAATGTATCATCAACAGATGACCAAAGCAAAGAGCAGTTGTCTGAGGTATGTTAATTTGTGTTCATCTAATAACTTAAATGATAAATTTGCTGTTGAACTTGAGAATAACTAATCCAAAATCTTGATAGGTTTATGAAAGGCTTGCTCATATATTGCAATGGAGAAGAGAATGCTAACACAAGCGGGCATTACTATATGGTTAAACTGATAGAGTAGCTGGGTAAACTGGATAGATGTAGCGATGTCCCTAGGTGATGTAGAGAAGGTTTTCAAAGAAATTATTCCTTGATTACATACGACGACAACCACGATCCAAGTCTCCAACCGGGCAGGTTCCTTATTATTGAAATCTGTTTTGGGTGGCTTTGAGGTTGGTGAGTGTAGGTTGCGCAAGTCAAAGACACCACATTGTCATGGCTTAAATCAAKGTTAAATGCCTRTGTATTTATCTRGTGAAAATTGTTGTCGTCCACATGCAATTTTGATGCCTTGCTTGTTTCTACAGTTTTACATAATCTTTGATTGTGTGTATTGCATTTTTAGGCACATGATGATGGTGCACATGCTGTCTACATTTTGAGTGATTAACAAACATGGTACTCTCCATAACAATTTATCTTTACTACGGAGTATTTGTTCATCACACATATCAAGAAAGCGGTTCAAGGGTGTAAACAAACAAATTAATCAAAATTATTTTACTTCAAAATATTTTTAGTTAACTTGTTTGTTTACACCATTTATTTTATGGAAAAATTATCAATAAGTTTTTTTTTTATAAGAATCGGTATGTTTTACTGTGTATTTGTGTCAACATTTAAAAATTTGTTTTAATATCATAATATATATATCACCAAAAAAAGCTTTTGAAAGTACCTCACTAATGAAAATATCAATTCATCACTAATTAGATTATATAAAAATATTGTTTTATCACCTATAATTTTATGGTTGTTGAATACTTGATCACTTAACAAAATGTAAAATCTATAGAAATGACACAATTAGGTATAGGGATATTATCCCATGTAACCCTGAACTTTGAACGATTATCTAAAATAACTCTCTATTTTGACACATTTCCTTGGTAGCCCTGAACTTTAATTTTGAGGTTGTTTTGGGATTTTTTTAAACGGAGTATTGACATACCTCAGACATAAAAGGTGTCTGAGGTATTTTTTTTGCTGTCTGAGGTTTTTTTTTTTTTTTTGCAAATTTTGATATAAAAGGCGTTTTTTATAACAAAAAATCCTTAATTTATATGAGAGAACATAAATAATGAAAAATTACAATGGTCACAATTATAATAAACAAGGTAATAAAAGTATGTATAAATTTGTAAACCATTCAACTATATATCAAGAGTTGTGTGATGGGGTTTTAGATCTAGAAGTCATTAAATGGTTGGATATTTCCCTTTTTATTTTACTATTTATATATTTAGTTATTTACTCTGTAATTTTTAATTTTTTTTTGGGATAAGATATATTCTTTTTATTGTTGTTTTTAGATATAGATGTTATTAAGTTGTTAGATATTTCCATTTTTATTTTACTTCCTCCGTTTTTTTTTAGTTGCCCCATTGTTCATTTAGGGAAATTTCCCAAAAGATGCACCACTCTTCTTTTTTTCCTTTTTTGGATTGGGGACCACACTTAAAATATTCATTATCATCCTTCATCACTCTTATTTTGTAGGGTCACATTCTCCCACTTACTCCATTAAAATATTCATCAATACACTTACTTTAACTTCTTTTCTCTCTTTTTTGGACCCACTTACATTATTAATATACCCATCAATACACCTCATCAATTCACCAAATTTGTTCTCGGTTTCGATTTTTTCACAATGGTGCAACTAAAAAAAAGAGAGCTACTTTTAATATGTAGTTATTTAATTTTTTTAATTGGTTTTTTTTGGATAAGTGTAGACACTAAAAATGTCTCCAACTCAAATTGAATAGCCGATTAGAAAAAGTACGATATATCGAATAGATTTGACTTCGGAAGTCACGACAAAATCCACAAACCATATTCATTTAAATGCATCCTTATGCACAGATGAGTTTTAGGTTGAATTTGAAACGTATGCGAGAGCTCAATAGTAGGCGGAAATATTTATTTCAATCATTTTCTATTTTTAGGGCATTTTCTTAGTAAAAACGATTTTTAAAAACTACTTTATAAAGGTTTTTCTAAGATTTTTTTTATTTTCATCTTATTCCTATCATTTTTCTGATTTTGCCTTATATTTTTAAATAATTTTTCTGATTTTTTTTTATGATTTTCTATGATTTTCCAGTTTGCGAATGATTTTTCAAAAATAAATAAATTCAGAAATTCGTAGATAAATTCAGAAAATTCTGGAATTATCCGGAATATTCTAGAGATTACTCATTGTTTATCTACAGTGGATAAAGGTTAATTGGATAGTAGATTAGATGCAAAAAAGAATATTAATTCCCTGAATGAAAAGATAAATAGAAAAGAAAATAATTAAGCACGGATCGCTGACATATATGGTTGTACAGTCAGTAGCCATGTCAGCACCACGGTAATATACGATCCTCTAGGCCATATATACGGTGATCAATACTGTATACACGATCAAATCTGTATTTTAGATCTACTTTTTTCCTGGCGTATCTTTTCCCATACGCTTATAAATACATGTTTTCGTGATCAATGAAAAAGCTTTAATCAACGAATTTCTTTGTGCTTAAGGCAATTCAAACTCTCAATAAATTCTTCTCTCAAATCATTCATAGATTCAAAGTTCTTAAACGCGTCGCTACTTTCGAAGTCGTTCTTTGCGAATCAAGGTACAAATTCTGAGATTATTCAATCCAATCCTCTCTTTACTTTTTTTATTGTTTTTAATTACCATTAATAATTTCTCTTTTTGAATTTTCAATCATATGAATTATAATTTCGTCTTTTGGAATTTCAATCATGTATTTCATTAGTTTCAATCATTTTCGTTTTATACAATTGCTTTCATTGTAATTGTCAAATCCGGTGTGTTCAAATCGGATAATTCGATCCGAAAATTCGGATATCCGAATTTTTCGGATTGGGGAATATACCGATCCGAAAATTTTTGGATATCCGATCCATAATGCCCGAACTATTATTTTCGCGATCGATCGATTCGATTCCAAATTTCGGATCGGATTATCCGAAATTTTGGATCGGATCACGGATCGATTTGTATATATTTTTAACTATTTTTTCTTTTATTTTTCAATTTTAAATTATTTTTTAGTTAAAAATCGGATATTTCGGATATCCGAAATTCGAAAGTGCACAAATTCCGATCCGATTCGAAAATTTTCGGATATCGATCCGAATATCCGAAACCTTAAAAACTGTTTTTGAACACCCTAATTGTCAATGCTAATAATCTCTTTTGTTGTGATTAGTGATTCAAATCAAGCAAATTTTTTTTGTAAACTAAACTTTGGTTTTCTATTGTAATTGATAGTGAAGCGAGGTAGTTTTCATTTTAATACTTGAGTTTTCTATTATCACATATTAACCATCCACCTATATGTATGTTGATATTGTCTATGCATGATAATTTTATTGTTAAACAAGAGCTGAAATTGTGAAATTTACATTAAATTCAGTTAATCGTCGACAATTTGAATTTAAGCACCTTATTAATTTGATTAATTTGAAGTGATCACAATAATTAGGCTAGGTAGTGGTTTTTGCATAATAGAACTCACCCTTAATAGATTGCCAGGCTAGAGCGCTTCCTAAGGATAAAATTGCTAGTTTTGTGTATTCAATGATTTTGATCGAATGGCAAGTAGAGGCCGCTACATGCAGGCGTAATTGGGTTCATGATTCTTTCCGTACCATGTCCGACCCACGCTTGGTTAATGGATCAGACAGTGGGGCCATTAATTGGCACCGATGTTTTGAGCGCTCGTAACCTGTATAGATACGGTGGTGCTTCCCCACTCGACAAACTACCAACGCATTCACGTGCGAGATCCGTGGTCAAAGCCCACTAACGAAATCACGTAGGACAGACCCAATAAGGGCACATCCTACAATAAGACATATTCTTTTTATTGCTGTTTTTAGAACTATTGTTATTAAGTGGTTAGATATTTCCGTTTTATTTTACTTATCTATATTTTAGTTATTTAATTTATTGTTTTTAAATTTTTTTGGATAAGATATATTCTTTTTATTTACTATTTTTTATTTAGTGATGTTATTAATGTTATAAAGTTGTTAGATATTTCCATTTTTATTTTACTATTTTTATTTGGGATATTCCCAATGGTAACCATGAGTTTTTGCCAATTCTCAATGGTAACCATGAGTTTTTTTTTAATTCCATTGGTGATCATAAAACTTTTATTTAATCCCACACTGACATTAACTTGAGAAAATAAAAATATTTTGAAATTTAAAATTCCAAATTTTGAACCCTAAATTCATGTTCACACCCGTAACTACCACAAGCATGCATAAATTACCAAGAATTGTTCAGATTTATTGTCGGATTGTCGAATTTTCAAGTTCAAAATTTGTTAATAGTCATTTCTGTGATTAAATTTAAGTTTTATGGTCACCATTGGGATTAAAAAACTTATGGTTATTGGGAATTGACCAAAACTCATGGTTACCTTAGAGAATTTCCCTTTTTATTTTAGTTATTTAATTTAATTGTTTTTAATTTTTTTAATAAGATATATTCTTTTTATTTACTATTTTTATATTTAGTTATTTTTTGGGTAAATAAGTTTTATTCCAGCAAAACAGGTCTTTCCACAACAAAACCCCCTCACCTTCTAAGAAGGGTTGAGGGAAAAGAACACCAAGCCCAAAGGCTACAACATAACTTGACTTGGACAAGCCCAAGCTCAGGAACACACATTAAAAAMATGAAGACAAACCACTAATGAGCTTTTGCTGTARAAAAGACCCYAAAAAGAATGGTAGACACTAGAAAAGTAATAGAAYGAACACGRTGCTGAAACAAAAGAACATTCCTATTAGACCAAATTGTATAAACACTTTCAGTGAAACTCTCACATAACTTTGACTTCGACCATCTAACTTCCTGCATAAAGAGACCGCAACACGGATCTCCTCTGTCCAAGGCTTGGGAGATCTATGAATACCAATGCCTACAAGCACCTTCTGCCAAATTTGAGCTGAAACCTAACAATAAAAAATAGATGATCCACTATTTCTCTGGCTTGATGTCACACCTTACACACATCAGAGACATTCATATATATGCCAACTGTTCAGCCTAACACAGGTGGATAATCTGTCAAGCAAGGCTAACCACAAGATAAAAGTGCTCTTTGGAGTGGCGGTGTTATTACATATCAATKTGCTCCAAGAAACTTTAGAACCTTGCACTCTAAGCAGGCCATAGAGTTTCTTAATGGACACTTTACCTTACTGCACAAAAGTCCCCCAGCCTCCACAATTATCCACCAACTGCCTACTTTTAAGGATCTTTTGAAAAAAACCAGGTGCAATTTGAAGGAATTCTAGCTATCCAAAAGTCAGTCCCCTTAATATAATATTTGTGAACCCATCGAACCCAAAGCTTGTCAGACTTGTTAGCCAAATCCCAAAGTAGCTTGGTGATAGCAGCTTTATTCCAAAGAGAAAAAAGGATAATGTTCCACCCACCAGCAATTTTAGGCAAACATAAATGAGACCAAGCAACTAAAGCTTTCCTTGAAGGAGAAACCTTATCAGTCCACAAAAACAACCTGTAACTAGCTTCAATATCCTTCATAATCTTCTAAGGAAGCAAGAAAATCTGAGCCCAATAGGTTTGAACACAAAGAAGAACTCCCTTGGTAAGCTGCAATCTACCCGCATGGGAGAGAAATTTAGTGGTCCAACACTTAATCCTACCAAGAACCTTGTCAATGAGAGGTTTACAATCTGCATAAGACAATTTCTTGGTTGATAGGGGAACTCCAAAATATCTGAAAGGCAAAGGATCCAATCTGAACACCCACAGTAGCACTGAAATCTTGTTGATTTGCTTTAGAAACCACACCAAAAATAGGCATCAGTCTTCTGCAGGTTGGCTTCTAATCCAGAAGCGTTGGAATTTTTTTGAAAATCCTTAAAAAATAGTTGAAGTGGAAACTTTATTAGCCAGAGTGAAAAAGGAAGTATCAACAACCTGAGGTAAGTGATAGCCCAAACTTTTTCACATTTAGGGTGAAAATTGAAGTTGGGATCACAACTCATATTCTTCAAGCATCTAGTCAATACTCCATAGCCAACGCAAGCAAATAAGAAAGGTGACATAGGGTCACCTGCTTTCAACCTTTCCAGAGCCTTAAATGAAGGAGCAAGGAGAACCATTTATCAAATGAATAGCTAAAGAAGTAACACAACCATAACCATTTCAAGAACAAGTAGGAAACTTAAACTGAGTAACTATTTTGAAAAGAAAGGTCCCATCAGAGTGTCATAAGGCCTTTTTCAGGTCAACATTGAACATAACATCCCTTGGGACAGATGCTTGCGGTATGAGCCTTTAATTAAACTCGTCAGAGGCACTTTACAAAGAAAACATATAGTATAGGGTGAAAACATGACTAAGGGAGATTAGCCTGGCAAGTACGTGTTCCGTCACAGTCCTGAAGATGGACATGGTCTCCTCGTAGCTAAACATGCAAAACCAAGCAGAAGGTGACTACTCAGGGGATCTGGGCAAAGCCATTTGATGCTTAACGTCAGCAATGGAGACCTTTTCTAAACTGGAAAGGTCGAGCAAGCATGATATAAGGCACTAGACTGTACTGCGGTGTGGTTCAGAGTTAGGGTACTGGAAAAAAAAAAATTTGGGGCTCCTCATCATCCCTTATTATAGGGTTAGGTGAGGAGGCTTTGACTCTTCCTTTTCAATGTGGTGTTAAGGAAGTACAATATTTAATTCATTGTGGGACAGGTACTGGAGATTTAATCAAACTCTCCTTCTAACAGTACGAACCTACCTTTATTCGGGGGCCTTTTCAAGTGGGATGCGGGGACCCACATGCTTTCCAAATACTCTGGTGGTGAACCACAAGGTGCACGTGGCACCTAGTGGATTGGGTGGTGTAGAGGGATAAATTAGCCGCCACGCTTTGATATTTACACCGAGGCCGGGGGAGGTTAGGGTGTCAATGCGAACCATTATTCATCTCTGGTGATGGGTTATGCGACTCTCGAACCACGTGGTTGAGTGTAACGGTCTAAGGAGTTTACTAGAAAGCCGTCAGGGCTGCTTACCGAATGGTCCAGACAACTATCATGCGAAAAGGGTTCCTCTGAGGATATGAGGAGTTCACGCCGCTTTAGTGTATTTTTCTGACTCAAGTGTAGTGCCCTGGTGAGTGGGGACTGAACGGCTGGATCATGCAGAGGGAGGCTCATTAGGTAACTTGCTTTAGTTGACAGGGTTTAAGGCTTAATGAGCCCACTGATGGCTGAATCCCAACCTTGGGAACAGATTACGACAGGGTAATGAGCCAGATGACCACGTTTCCGAGACTCGGGGGACTTTGCCGCCTGGGGGCTTAATGAGCCCCCGAGTTTCGATGCTTGTGGGTATTTGATTGTTAGGGGCTAATAAGCCCCATATGAACGTGACCGAGTCCGAGTCTCGGGGATGCTTGATTTGGCCAAGGGCTAATAGCCCCAAATTTACTAAGTGCTACGCACGGCTAACGGAGTAAATGAGCCGTCGATTGCAAAATCCTAGGAATTGACGCATCTCTGGGATAATAGGATTGCCTTCTATCCTCTTGAGGATAGCCATCTGGGAAAGGAGCTTTCATCCTTTGATACCCCGAGGGTACGAACGTCGAAGAAAAAGGGGTTCATATCTTTGATTCCAGGTGCCCATAACTCGGGAAAGGAAGCTTTATCCTCTTGATTCTTTGAGGGTGCTAGTTTCGGGAAAAGAATTTTCAATATCTTGATTTACTCCGGGGTGCTATCCCGGGAAGAAGTTTTCTCGTTTTCTTGATTCCCGGAGGGTGTCAACCTCTGGGAAAAGAAACTTATATGCTTTTGATTCTTGAGGGTGGCTAAACTAGGAAAAGGAAGTTCAATCCTTTGATTCTCGAGGGTGCCAACCTCGGGAAAAGGTAACTCAATCCCTTGATTCCCAAGGGTGCCTACCGCTGGAAAAGGAAGTTCAATCCTTTGATTTTCGAGGGTGCCAACCTTGGGAAAAGGTAACTCAATCCCTTGATTACCGAGGGTGCCTGCCTCGAGAAAAGGAAGTTCCATCCTTTGACTCCCGAGGGTGCCAACCTCGGTAAAAGGTAACTCAATCCCTTGATTCCTGAGGGTGCCTGCCTCGGGAAAAGGAAGTTCAATCCTTTGATTCCCGAGGTTGCCAACCTCAGGAAAAGGAATTCCAATCCTTTGATTCCCGAGGGTGCTAACCTCGGGAAAAGGAACTTCAACCCTTTGATTCCCGAGGGTGGTAACCTCAGGAAAAAGAACTTTAACCCTTTGATTCCCGAGGGTGCTAACCTCGAGAAAAGGAACTTCAACCCTTTGATTCCTGAGGGTGCTAACCTCGGGAAAAAGAACTTTAACCCTTTGATTCTCGAGGGTGCTAACCTCGGGAAAAGAAAACTCAACCCTTTGATTCCCGAGGGTGCCAACCTCGGGAAAAGGATAATTGCTCTAATTTTTCACAAGTGTTGGTGCTCGGTCTTCTTCTAGGAGCCTTGAAGGATGAATGTGGACGGTTTCACTACTTTTAATATTTTATATTAAAATTTGTACTTGATGTATCTATTCGTCTTCACTTGCTTATATAATAGTAAGTTTGGTAAAAAATCAGTTTCACTTTCACCACTTTCCAATTTTAGCTTCTCTCTCTAAAAAGCTCTATCCTCTCTCTAGAATATTTTAGGAAAATTCTCTCTTCTCTCTTTAAGTCTTCTTAGAGATTTCTTTTCTCTCTCTAGAGTTCTTTTCTCCTTGAGGATTTTTGTTCTTCGCTTTGGATCGGGATCATTGCCGAGGGAGGTGTCAGTTCTTCACCCTTTAGGTTTACACCGATTAAGGTATGTTGTACTCCTGACTTCCTTAACTTAGGCTTTTGTTGTATTGCATGATTTCTAGTTTTCCTTTTGATTCTGAGTTAAATAGTGCCCCGGTATATTCCCCGACCTAGGGTCTGTTGTTTTCTAATTTAGACGTAAGTATTAGCTTAGCTTCGGATTACCAACCGACCATGCACTTTCCAAATGAACCGGTAGATAACCCTCCCCCAGTAGATGACCCCCCCTTAGGGTGTATGTGTATGACTTAGTAGATGGCGTTCCCTTTTTAGATAGCTTAGTTATGCCCGAGGGT
>SNQN01002506.1:53638-73418 GCA_008642245.1 Bassia scoparia | reverse complement strand
AAACTATAATTTTAATCGAGTCTCATAGATAGTAGAATGGTCCAAGAGACAAAAAAATAAGGAGGTGTAGACCCATTCTTTATCTTTACATAATAGATGAGTAATTAGTAGAATTTAAAGCAATAATACAATAAAATTTAATTATTTAGATGAAATAAATTAGTGAAATACCATTAATTGGTCCTAAAATATTATTGATTTTCTGAGTTATTTCTAAAACCTTCCTTAATCATTTATTTCAAATTAAGAACATTAGTTAGTATTTTTACTTAAAAGTATAAATGAATATAACGAATTAATTAACATTAACCAACATGAGAAAATTATACTCATCAATTATGAAATATGATAGTACAACTACCTTAAAATAAGTATTAGTGTCAGTACTAGTCTAAGGCATAGGCTTTCAAAATAAGGACATTATAGATATATTAAGTAAAGCTTTACTTATCTTTACTGAAATTGTTGAGTACCCAGTAAACGTTCTGTCCTTCACATTTGCTGTAATGTTTTAATTCGTATTTTATTAATTATCTTGAACGATTTTCTTACCAATTAATTTCTTTGTTAATCAATATGGTTTAAGGTTTTTTCTCAGCATATAATCTGATCCTTTTTCACGCTCATGAAGTTAATAGTCTCTGTTCAGGGTACAATACTTGTGTATTGTGTTATTGATAATAAGTTTTCCTAAGTTCTTTGGTAGTCACTACAAATTTCATTTTTTGTAAATCGGTACACAAGAACTATTCTTAATAAGTTAATATATTTAGTTGCATTTCCTATTATTATTTTTTCTTGAGATCATCTCTTACTATGATGGTTAGTATTGATGCAAGATCTTTTACTCATTCTGTGGCTCATTCATCATAGTGTATGCAATTTCATTTTAACGATAAAAAGAACCTATTTAGTCAAGTATTGCCATTCTTACATTTCCCCGGCACGCATCCGCGGTGCAAAAGTACTAGTAATTATAATAAAAACAAGTGGTGTCCAATGTGCCTTATGATTAAGTTTGATAACACTTTACCCATGTGTAAGCTTATTTTCGCCGCACTATTTCTCAATGAGTACAAGTAACTAAGAGTAACTACTTCACAATGTATGAATGGATTGAGTTACTCATAAAGGCTGCGATCACTACAATGGAATAAGGTTAAAGAGGCAAATTTATGAGAGCCAATGCACTATGCTCTAAGAGGTCAGCCTGTTTACGTTAAACTATTTCAGTTTTGCAGTATCCAGCTTCAAGTTCAGCTTACAGTTCAATTCAGTTCCAATTCAGGTTCAGATCCCATTTTAAAAATTCAGTTCAGTGCAGTTCAAAGTTTGGTACACTTTCATATATCAATTTATGTGTATTTATCTTTCTGTTGTGAATTATATAAGTAATTAAATATAGATAAATAGATAAAAACCAATGAACTTAGGAAATTTCTTACTAATCAAATGTTAATCAATTAAATGAGTGATAGAATACTGAATATACTAACATTAAAGAGCATAACCAATAAAAAATATGAATTGAAATAACATAGATAATAATAATAATAATAACCCCAATACATAATATATTTGATGTATTATATTAATTTTTTTCCAATGACGAAGTAAGGAGTGAGAATAAATATTTACAGACAACAACGATCAACTAACAAACAATGGAATAACATTAATCCGAATATCAATAATAATAATAATATAAGATAAACAAAGTAATACATAAATACAATAATAATGTAAAACAGGGTCCGTTTTTTATTGAATATGTCGAGAAATAATAATGTGACATGGCCTCTAAAATTAGATCATCAATAAAGATAATCATAATGCCTCGGTTAATAATATTCGACAATGAATAATATCCTATATGATACGACGACTAAAATAAACTAATGTCCATTGATCTAATAATGAATAATATCTCCAAATCTAAATCATCTACATTCTAAATTGCTCACGTATGAAGTTTTTCATTAACTCGGCGTTAGTTCTTCATCATCTTGCTGTTCTCCCCCAACATCCTTCCCGATCCTCGGCTATACTGATATTTTTCCTGAATTGACTTCCCATATATGATCGCGTTCGATACTGTTATTTGTTTGTCGTAATCCATATTTGTTTCTATGATCTTTTCTCCAATTTATACTGTTAGTCTCATCAAGTATACATAAAAGAATACTTCTGTTTGAATTGCAATGATCAACTTCAATTTAGGTGCCGTTCAGATAGAGGATGAATAATAACCGGCTGGAGCTTAACATCAAATGATATTAAGACGAGAGAGTTGTGTAGAGGTACAACTCCAGCGGAGACAATAATTATGCAAAGTGAATTTACGTGCCGAGGATCTCCAGTTCGTGTTGGGGCAATTCCCCCAAATTATAGGTTCGTCATCCTAGTTACTTCTTCCTCCTTATTTTTGTGTTACTTCATATCCTTTTTTCTTATAGATATGTATTTTTATCCTTGCTCCATTATAGATTTTTTGTCTCAGAGATTACAATTATTCAGACAGGAAAGGGAATGGTCGATAATTAATTGCTTCATTACTTTCCTTGTGGATGGAAGTCATGCAGCTGCGTTCTGAAATCAGGCGAAATTGGTTTTATCATTCGATTCCCATAGTCCCAACATGTGGACTATGCCAAGTGTGACCCGAGTGTTGTTGGATAGCCAGCAATCGAGACAAACCACATATAATAAATAATTTCTATACCAACAAATACATGTTAGTTTATCAAATGGATGGTGATTTCCCATTGTATACAGGTATTGTATGAATTTAGTTGTACCCAGAAGTGGGGGAGGGAGTTCCATCCTTGCATCTCCTAAAGCTTCGTCTCTCCATTACGCTGTATCATGGCATCTTCCTTCGTAGCCTACAATTGTGTGAGTGAAACAACATGTTTTAGTGAACACACAGCGAGACACATTCCATGATTTGTTCCGGATATCTTCTAAACTGCCTTGCTTTGGATCGATCCGCCTAAGACAAACGCTTGTATATGAGTACCATCAAAGGCCTCCAACAACTCATATACCCTGAAATACAAAAAATCCTTTCATATAAACTCAATGACTTTAACATAAAATATCTCCCATAGTTGCCTATTGTGTTTTTATTCAGTATAAACATGACATTCAAATGTATAGTAAAATATACCTCTCGTGAAAGAATAAGGGCCAATCTAAGGTTTTTCCACTGTTGTATGGTTGCAAATTATCAAGGAAAATGCGTGGTCTTCGATTCAAACCCTTTGATATGTTGTCGAATTAATTTGAGTTTAGACAATGTCCTCTAAAGCTTTTTAATAACCGTCATGGATAATACTTGAAATACCTTACCCGAAAGTGTTGAAAATCTTTCGTGCAGTATCACCGTATCAGTAAATAATGCAGGTTTCTGGCAGCTCAGATCGTATTATGATGTACTAACCATCAATCTGTCCCCTATAAAGTTCGTAAAGACGATCATGATCTGCTAATGCTGTTACTTCCTAAGTGAGATCTTGTTAGATTCGTCTCGTTATATACTATTTTAATATCAACTTTTTATAATTTTTTATTATTTATAATTATAGTTATTAAAGGTCAAAGTAGTGTCTTGATGCATTTTTTAAGAAATGGAGGAAGTATCAGTTTTGTAAAGTTTCAATCATTATTAGGTTCCATCTATCTAAATTAATTAAATTTAATAATGTTTCCTTTTATTTCGTTGATTGATTAGCTAGTATTAATTAATAGATTAAAATGTCAAACTATATTTTTTTGTAATGCATCATTGTAATTTAGGAAGGAATTGAATTTAGTTTGAATATGTAAGTTATTTCTTTGATAATATAAGGGTAAATAAGTCATTTCAAAGGGGGACACCATAGCTCCCCCTTAGCTTATATAATAGAGATTATTGATCTTTTTATATTTGTTGTCAATTGTTGTTTGACATGTGTTGAGTTAATTTATTATTCTATTGTCAAATAATGTTGTGGGACATATTTGGAGAAGTTAACCATTGTAGAGAGGTTACTAATAATTTGGGCGGGTAAATAAAAAAAATTAATGGAATATGATGTGTTTAAAGGAGAAGAAGAGAGAGAAGAGTTGAGATGCCCACCATTGCACATGCTCTTACATTAATTGCACAGTGGACTACAACAATAAAGTTGTCCAAATATCAAATTGTTAAGTGTATGTTTATTGCAAGTTTCAATGTGAATTTCAACGGAGTCTCACAGATTGATGTGTATAAAAACTTATGGGAGTCTGATTCTTTAAAAAAGAAACTTATATTGAGACTCATGTGGGCCCACATATTAAATATTTTGATATTTTTAAGTGAGTCTTTCAAAATATTTTATTAATTTTATAGATTAAAAAATGTTTGAAAATATTTTAAGTGAGTTTGAAACAAAATCTTAGGAATAAAGTGTAAAAACTTGTATGAGTCTGAATAGTTAAAAAGTATGTAAAACTTGATGTGACAGTGTCTAAATTGTGGGAGTGAGTACCTAAGATAAACATGCCCTAAATCACTTACATTACCACAACTCCACAAGGCTACGATATAACTTGTCACCACTTCAATTACCAGAAATGGGTGGACATACCCGAAGCTACTAACGAAACAAAATTTAAAGGATTAATTAATATACGAAGTATGTAATTACGTATTTGTAAAAATTTGTTTATAAAAAATTTACTAGTTTAGACAAATCTAATAAGTAGGAATGACAACGGATTAGATTCAGAACAKATTATATATA
This sequence comes from Bassia scoparia, assembly GCA_008642245.1. Taxonomy (NCBI): domain Eukaryota; kingdom Viridiplantae; phylum Streptophyta; class Magnoliopsida; order Caryophyllales; family Amaranthaceae; genus Bassia; species Bassia scoparia. The sequence continues at coordinate 68,649 of SNQN01002506.1, read as the reverse complement.
ATTCGACTCCGACCCTACATGAAGTCGAGCTTTAAATCGACATTCGACTCCGACTCCGAGAATCCGACTCTAATCCGACTTTTAAATCATACATCCGACTCCGACTTCGATCCGACCCAAATTCGAGTTTTTTTTCCCTTATACTTTTTTACAGGAAAAAACCCTACTTTTTAAGTTTTTTTTCCTATTATATTTTTCTTGTATTTAGTCTTTTTTATTTATCTCGGATTCAAAATAGATTTTTTTTCCCTCGAATCAAAGCGAACTACAGTCGAATCTGAATTAGATTGTCATCCTTACTAATAAGACTTGATATAAAAAAAGTTTGCGTTGGTTTGGGCATTTAAGTCAGAGACTCCATAGGCACTGGTGCGAAGAGTGGAAGATCGAGTGTGATCAGAGAAATTCAAAACGAGGTAGATGAAGATCGAAAATGACTTGGGGCCTGTTTACTTCAACTTAAATTTAGTTCAGTTCGGCTACATTCAGTTCAGTTCGATTTAATTATTTTGTGATTTGTTAACTAAATATTTGATATTAACGAGAATGTGATAATGATATGATGATGATGATGATGATGATGATTATGATGATGATGATGATTATGATGATTATGATGATGATGATGAAATAATAATAATAAATAAAATAATATTGACGATAATGATGAAATTAACGATAATGATGATAATGATGATGTATAATAATAATAAAATAATACTTCGTAATATTTTGTAACTTTCAAGTTATATTATTAATCAATATTATTTAAATAGTAAAATATTAATCCAAAAATATATCATTAGTAATAGTAAAATATTACAATATTAATCCAAAATTAAATAGTTAAATATTAATCCAAATATTTACTCCGTATTATTAATAATAGTTAAATATAAAGATAATCCAAAGATATACTTTGTATTATCAATAATAGTTAAATCCAAAGTTAAATATTAATCTCATTATTATATAATTAAATAGTTATATATTGATCCCAAGATTAATATTAATCCAAAATTTAAATATTTCAGTTCAATTTAGTTCAACTTCATTCAGTTCAGTTCAAGAGCAAATATAGTAGCAAATATATTCAGAGATCGAAGGAGTTAGAAAGCATTTGTAGCAAATATATTTGCAAGAGAATAAAGCTCTCAATCTAGAGGGTGGAGGAGGAAAATCTATATGGATTATTTTCCAAAATAATCATACCCATTTTTAGTTCTTGTTACCCGGCTCCACTTATATATGGGATTAACTGATTAAGGCTATGATTGATTGATTGATATTATAACGACTCTTTTGGTCAATATATATAGTAACACTTATTATTTATCACTATATAGATTTAATGTATATCAGATCCTCAGATGTTACTATATATACTGACCAAAAGAATTACTACGGAGTATAATCTAATTTAACAATGAAAATATTATATACCCAATAAACCCAAAATTTTCTCTTTTGGTAAAGGGAGGGCAAGAAATTAATTACTCCTTCCAGTTTTTTTTTTTACTTGCATCACATATACCATAATTGGATGGATATGTCAATTACCTGCACCATTTTTATTTTAAACATGTACACCCCATCAAATATTTAATAACATACTCTCAAATTAAATAAATAAAATCTTAAATCACATTTATTACCTTTCTTACTTTCAATTTCATTCACACAAATATTCACCCACTTGCAATTTTTCATTTAAATATATATATTTTCCAATTTGGATATAATTCAACTATAAACAATTAATACTCTCCTAAAAACTTGTAAATAAAAATTAAACAAACAAAGTACGGAGTAATAGAATAGCTTATTTTTCTTCCTTTAGAAGAGGGCTTCGTAATGGATTAATAAATGCATTACTCCTATAGCAGACAACTCTGTCAAAAAAATTACAGTAGTAATCTTTTATACTTTCTCAATAACAAAAATATGTAACACTTATTCTTTTTACGTAAGTTGAGACAAAATTTTAAAAATTAAGATTTCTAATTGTACGGAGTACTACTTTTCTTATTTGGTAAATTTTTAAAGACAAATGTCTCAACTATCCACAATTACTGGTCAAAATCCCAAAAGTTGGATTATGTAGATTTGGTGGAGTTGAAACAATCCAGACCCTCCACTGCAGATCAATGATCATAATAAATTTACCTGAAAAAAAGTAAAATAAAAAACCAATATAATACTCTTACCCTCACAACTCCACCCAAATTCAACTCTAGAGGATCTCCACACCACAATTACCTTATTTTTTGGGGACCGTTACATTAATATTCCACCTAATTAACCCACAACTGTATTACAGTACGGAGTACTTATTTTGGGAACCACTACACTAATATCTCACCTAACCTACAATTACCTTATTTTACATTGGAAATTGTGCTCATACAACTGTTGCAAATTTTACGTTAAAGATGAAGTATATTTTTTCTTATATGCAAGGCACAACTTACGTTCAAACTGAGAATTGTAGATAGTATAACACTCAAATTGTTTCACTAATATTGTTACAAAGGAATTATGTTTGAAATCCAACTTATCACTCAAGTAAAAAAAAAAGTACGCCACTAACAAAATAAAATAATTGTACTTTACACGTTTGACGAGATAAAACTTTAAATATTAATATCTCTAATTATGTATTTGTAAAAATAATAAACACAAAATGATTAAATCATAAAAAACGTACTACAAGGTGAGACATATCAACGTGATCTCAATTGAATTGACTATAGTTTTTTTTACGGAAGTTATTGTAATTTATTGTGCATCAAATATATAGTGACCCTTTTAATATATATAGTAACCCATTGTTCACTTTAAATCAATATAGTGATAAATAATAAGGGTCATTATATTGATTAAAAGGTTACTATATATATTAACAAAAAGGGTCAATCTAATCCGGTGCACAATAAATTTATTGTGCACCCGATACACCTAAAACTTTGTCATTTTCTTATGTATAAATGACAGTCAAAAGCTAAGAATGTGAATAGTGCGAAAACTATTCGTTGATCGCTGCGATGTATCAATCGCTATTGATTAATATTATTTAATTGTTCACCTTTTGAGTTTTTTTAATTTTTTTTAATTCAGCTTTTGTAAAAAATACAAAAAATAAAAAACAAAAATCAAGCATTAACCAATCAGCAATCACCAAGTGTCTTAGGTGCATGTGGGGTTGTTGACAAAAGCATCAAGTGGATCCAAGTGGTTCCAAAAGTTGAGAAAAAGATAAAAAATTGTTGACAAAAAAACCATCGTTTTGACAATGATAACAAACAAATTGACCAAAAAAACAATTGCGATTTATAAATCGCAGCGATTATTTAATCATCCCTCGTGAATAGTGTTAAGTATAATTATTGCTTTTATTTTGCGAGGGAGGGAGCATTAATCTTTTCTTCTCAGAATCACTTTCTTCGTCTTTATCTTCATTCTCTTTCTCCTTAACTTCATACGATGGAGCAAACTACTTACAACAACATCGTGAAGAAGGAAGTGAACAACCTCAACAAAGAATACGGTGACTTGTTCATCAACCACACCGAAACTCGCAAACAACTCGCCGCGGCAACTCAGCATGCCGAAGGTCTCAAAACCAAACTTCTTACCGCAAACAACACAATCGAATCGCTCAACAAGCGGAATGACGAGCTGAACAAGCGGAACGACGAGCTGAGTTCGGCTAACAGGAGGCTCGAGGATGCCAAGGACAAGTGCGAGGAAGAACTCGAGTGTTTGAAGCGAAAAGTAGCGGAATTGGAGAACGAAAAGGAGGAGATCAAGAAGAAAGAAGGAGCAAAAATTTCCAAGTTGGAGATGGCTTTGAGTAGTGTGACGGATGCTGCTACGGACAGAATTCGAGCGTTCGGGGCGCGGTTGTCCCGCTTCGAGCGGGACGTCGAAGATTTCCTCAAGTCGCAAGGGGAGTTCGATCAAATCGAGTAACTAACTGAGTTATCCCTCGCTCCCCTAGTATTAATTAGTAACTTGACTATGCTTTATTTAAGTTATAAAAGACTAATGATGTTTAAGTTGTGTTAATTAGTAACTTGACTATGCTTTATTTAAGTTATAAAAGACTAATGATGTTTAAGTTGATATGATATGATGAAACATGATGACAGTTTGTTATTTATTTGGGTTTATTTTCAAATCTTAGTAGAACCCAACTAAACGCTAGAACTATATATGATACGGATGAAGTAGTTTGTAACTTATGCATAATAAGAAGGGAAAAAATATTTATATGGGATCTTATTGGATTTGTTTTAATTTATAGCTTTTGTTAACTTGCATTTTAATTTTACAATTACATAATTAGATATATTAATCCCTAAAAGTTTGTTTTGTCATACGTAAAAATTATAATTGTTGCAATTATTTTGTAATTCGTAGAACGAATATAGATTTTAGTTAAAGAAGTTGAAGAAAAATTAGTAAATTATCAGGTCCAAGCATTTGGATTGGAAATTGGGGATAAGCTATGTTATATAGCCTTGTAATAATTGAAGTGATTGAACACTTTGATGGACAACTTTATTGCTATATATATGTGTATTTGGTTATCGTTACTAGTAGTCCTTTGCTTGTTTACATATGATCTTTTTCCTCCAAAGTGGTTTGATGCTTGACAATTTGACATGGTTAAGCTTGGGTGCTTAATTGCGCACATCTTAAAGTGTTATGTGCACCTAGGAGTGTATTTCCGCACTTCACAATTTTTTCCAGCACTTCCCTTCTCCTCTCATGAACAGTGTTCCCGCACAAGTGGCACAGCCATTTAGAGCATCAACTCAAACATTGTGAAATAAAGTTGTTGTGTGTTCCGATTTGATCGGTTCTAGTTTACCGAATGCTCGAGTTTCTAAGAAAAGGAAGAAGGGACTAGGGAGACCTAAGAATGACAATCTAGTTCAGGTCCGACACTAATTCGTTTCGATCCAAGGGAATCAATCCACTTCGAATTCGAGATACTCCGTGAATATAGGTCAAGTCCGACTCTGTTAAAAAAAATACGATTCCGAGCTGGAAGAGGATCAGAGTCGGATCTCACGATAAATCCAATCAACTCTCTGTTTCCCTCTAACTTTTATACAATTACTATAATTTAATTTTTATATTTATTAGACTATTTATATATAGTGTATAGTTAAATACTTTATTTCATATGAAAAAGACTAAATATAAAAAAGATTATACGAAAAAACACTAAAAATAGGGATTTTTAAGAAAAAATTTTAAAAGGAAAAAAACTCAAAGTCGGGTCGAAGTCCCGTCTTGGATTCGAAGGTCGACTCGGAGTCGGATTCTCATATTAGGAGTCGAATGTTGGTTTACAATCGACTTTCTGTAGGATCGGGATCGAATTATGCATAATTCGCTCCGAGTCCAACTCTTTAACATTCCTAGGAAAACAATCATTTCACTAGAGCATACTCATTAGTTTGTTGCTTCCTTTTTATTTTGATGCCTAAGCCCTGTTTTCTTTAATTTATTTAGATAAGTTTCAATGGTAATAAGTTTAGTTCAATAGTAATAATGATAAGTTTCAATGGTAATAAGTTTAGTTTAGTAAAAATAAGTTCAATTCTTATGAAATTTGTTATGTTTTAATAAAAAAAAAGTCCAGTTAAGTAAAAATAAATTCAATTTAAGCAATAATAATGGCGAGTTTATTGCAAGTCTTGGAGGGAGTCTTGATTAAAGACTTTTGTGGGTCTCATACAATAAACTACCCTAAGACTCCATAGAGTCTTAAAGTGAGTTTTGATTTCCAAAACTCAAGTCAAGACTCCCACTTGTAATGTGTGTCAATTTCATTGGATGGTTTTTTTTTAAAATATTAACCCAAAATAAAAAATGATTAATAATAAAAAAAGCGAGTCTGAATCAGTGAAAAACTGATGTGGCACAGTCTGAAAGGGAGTCTTGAGTCTTAGGGATAATCTTGCCCTAAGTTTGATTCAGCAAAATTCAATTGAGAACGTAGCCTAAGTTGATTAATTTTGAACACTTTTTGGGGCAAATTTATCTATAAAGTGAAAATGTAAAGCCCAAGTTTACATATACAAAAAGTTATGCCTTATAGTACTCGTAGTCTGAGTTTTATGGGCTAGTCCAAGCCTTTGTCCTAAAATTGCTAAAATTTATATCAGGTCTTATTAGATTTGTCCTAAAATTGGTATTTTTGAGCTGTTCAAAACTTCAAACTATCCCTTTTTAACACTAGGTCGGACCAAATACCAACCATAGCACATGCTCAATTGCTCATAAGTGATGATGTAGGATTGTGCGATCCTACGATCCAAGTAAACCCAAGCGATCTAAATCGCTTGTAGAATCGGTCAGTATCAGTTAGGATCAATGCACGATCGATCTAAATTGAATTGGTCGATATCTTCTCCTTCCATTTAATTCAATTGGAGCTTGTGCATTCCCATTCATTTTACTTTAAAGACATGTAATTAATCAGGTTCTTTTCATTGTTATTAATTTTTCATTAATTTTGTAGGATTGTACAATCCTGCGATAGATCTAATTCTACCGATTCGATCTTACTACAAAATATAAAATGAGGTTCATGTGATTGAAGAGATATGGAGAAGAATAGAATTTGTAACATTTAATTCTAAGTTTTTCTTTAAGAAAAGCACAATAGTTAACAAAAAAAAAACGAAGGAAGTATACATTTAATATGTTAAATTTTATGGTTTATTTATTTTGTTAAATTTAAAATTATCTATAAAATATATCTTTCTTTTTTAGGGCTTATTTGTTATTTGTTAACTTTCGTTCCGAACCCAGAAAATGTTAGATATGTCACTAGGTTAAACATTGTCCAATATGAATATCAAAATTGAGGATTATAGACCAAGAACTATTTATAATACGAAGTATATCAAAATTGAACAAAAAGTTGTACTTCAAGTAAAACAAAACATATCCTTTTTAAGTAAGTACTTTGGTAATTTGGTACCTACTACTGTATGAAATTTACTGGGCTATTACTTATTTACTGATTACTCCCTTTACTCTTTACTATGCAAATATGCATGTATGAAAAGTTGATAACAAACCAAAAACCAGAGCAAATTCAAAGAAAAATTGTGGCAACAAAAATGTCATTAAAGCAATTTGAAGAACATCAAAATGAAGATGATGAATACACCATCACTGAAGAAAGAGAGGATTTCATGATTCCACCTTCTTCTGATGGAATCCCAACTTTCAGAAATGCCCATTTCCTTAAACCCCTGTTAAATCCCAAAACTCAACCTTTGCCAAAACCCCCATTTCATCCTCTTTCTTCAAACCCCCAAATCATCAGTGAAGTTGCAAAAAGAGTGTTTTTTAGGGGCAGACCAAGGCCACTTAAATCATGGAAATCATGGGTTGATGATTTGGRGAAAACCCATCAAAGCATTTGGAAGAAAGTTGGGATCTTTGATGCAATTAGGGCTTCTACCTACACTATTGGGAGGAATGRTGAGTTAATCAAGTGTTTAGCTCAAAAATGGTGCCCTGAAACCAACACTTTTGTGTTTTCATGGGGTGARTGCACTCTTACTTTGGAGGATGTGATGATTTTGGGTGGTTTTTCTGTGATGGGTGATTCTGTTGTTACCGTTACTCGCAGCAAGAAATTTGAAGACATTGAGAGCCTGTTGCTCAATTCTTGTCCTGAGATCACCAGAAAGTGCAGTAATAATCTAAGCCCATCTGGATGGATGGATTATTACAGGGGAGTTGGTGGTGAAATCGAGAATGTTGCTCTTATTGTGTTGTGGTTGTCAAGGTATGTTTTCTCCGTATATGGWAATCGCATTAACAGAAGAGTTTTTGGGATTGCTATTAATCTTGCTTTGGGTATTAAATATGCTTTAGCACCTGCAATTTTAGCCTCAATATATAAAGACTTAACCTTATTGAAACAAAAATATGATGCTTGTCACACTRWGGAAGGTGATGTTGAYAGTTCAGAGCTTGTTCTTAGAGCACCATTGCAATTAGTGCAGGTCTGGGCTTGGGAGAGGTTTCCRGTTTCGAGTCCGAAACCGAACTGTTTGAGTGAGGGTGAGCCGAGAATGGCTCGTTGGTACAATGTAACAAAGCTCAAAACTCTGAGTTTGAGTTTGGATGTTGGGTTTGATGCTGAGAGTTTTATGTGGAGGCCTTATGCTTTGTGTTTGGAAAACTGGAAAATTCCCAAGTTTTATTGTGATGAGGGGAYGTGGGTGGTGGTAAACTCYGAGGTAGATGAGGAATTGCTGTCATATGTGAGGTGTTTGAGGGCATCTGAGTTGGTTGGTTTCGACTGTGTGATGCAATACTTGCCTCATAGAGTAGGACTGCAATTCGGGATGGATCAGGACATTCCGAATTTGGTTCCTAGGTCCAATTCCTATTTCAAACTTGCTTGGAGTACYTATGACAAACCACTCGGAGGTTTGAAGCTGTACTTACCCCCTCGATTGTTTGAGGGCGATGTAACAGTGCAGTATTCTAGGTGGTKGAGGCCGACATTGGCTCTTGACAATGATGCCTTGACAAAACATTCAAAGGGGAAGAGAAGTGCGAGGAAACGTAGAAGTTTGTATGAGTTATTAAGCTTCATGGAACCTCTAAAGAGCCAAAAGGTGGTAAAAGATATTGCAACARGTCCTGAATTGAATGAACGAGATGATAGAAGAAGCATGTGTCGCGGAGAAGATACAATTTGTGAGAAAGATAAGAGAAAAATGGTGAATGAAGATTCAAAGGGTAACAATAATGTGCATGATATTCAGGAGATGGGTCTACATGTGGCTGAATGTGGCAATAACATTCTCAAATCTTCTTCTGTTAAGGGCATGAATCATCARTATACTGAGAGTGAMTCCACTGCTATTGATCTAGATGAATTAGTGAATTCKCTAATTGGACCAGAAGATAAAGATTTCGAGCAAAGTGCAATGAAGTTAGAAGAGAATGAACAAGTTGAGGGTGGAAAGAATTATGATGGTATTTCTTCTTTAGATGGAAAATTGAGCGCAGAAAATGGGATATTAAGTGGGGAAGAGCCATCATTGGTGGCTGATAATGTTGAAGATGCACATTACAACTCTGGAGTCGATGCTGATAAAAGGCAAACAACAACATCAGTGGATGATACAGTGGTTATCAGTGATGAAGAAGATGATCCTGACTGCAACCCTTTYGAAGAGCTATCKGTAGACTTAGAAACTAGGATGAATCAACTYGACAAGAAACTTTCGGATTATTTCAAACTCGAAKCAGCTAAATTGATGTCTAAAGCAACATAAGACCTTAGACCTGCAGAKTAMTTTTGAATGTGTAAATCTTGATACAATAGCTGTATAAATTATTTACTGATTATGATTAACTATGCATTATTAARCTATAAAGAATGGTCTTCTGAGTTGCATTTTATCATCTGCAGCAAAGTTATCTTGTATTCATGTTCTGTTGTCCTGTTAGCATTGCCTGCTGTACATCAGTATTGATCCCTATCTTTCTATTATCGTGTTGCTTGGGATTCTTTTACTCGTAAATTAGCTTCGAAAGTATCTGGAATTCATATTCAAACTTGTATATTGCTTAGAGAAGGCTGCATTGCTGTATTATTACAGCATACAGATTGTTGAAGCTGCAAACAGTCTCACCCATCTCTGATTTTTTATTTTTTTTAAAAAAATTATGGAACGAAAGATGATCAAGGAAGTATGTCATGATTGTCATCTTGTTTATTTGTAATTTGCTGTAAATATACTCAGTTCCTAACCGATGAATTCGATAATTAGCTTATACTCGTACATTTGATGATTTGGCTTATTTGTTACTTGATCGAAAGTTCGAAACAGTTAGAGTTCAGAACTTGGAATGGAGAAATTGATCAACTGCTTCTCTTGTACTATTCACTATTCCGAGTTTAAAATGTTACTTAAATTATTTCTTTCTAATTAAGTTGGAAAAGTTGGCTAAAATTTAGAACAGTAATGCACTAATGCATGCATATGAACTTGTAATGCATGCTAAATGTATACTAGTTTTTATATATGCCTTTTTACTAAACATCATGGTCTAATCTACGCTACTTTTTAATTTACAGGAAAAATTCGCGCAAACAGTCCCAGTTAATAGTGATCTTCCTTAAACAATCCGATCCCGAAGTTGGAGTATATTGGAATAAAAACAATTCCCTTTATTCCTTCACTTGATAACCTGTTACAATTAGGTTGTGTGTTAAATATATGGCTAATAACACTCTTCTGTAAGTCAATTTGACTAAGAATTATACTATGATCTTAGGATTCTTAGTACTTGATGTTGATGCATTGATTATTTCTATTAGTGGAAATTTTCTCTCAAGATAAAAAATCTCTCAATTTCCACTATTAGTATATTCAACCTAGTGCCAACGAGGAAGTGTTGCCTCATAGCTGCTATTGATATAGCGCTATTTTGAGGGATTAAAAAAATATAAAAAAAAGGCAAACAAAGTAAGAAAAAGGAAAAAGAGCATAACGGGAGGGGTAGAGGAAAACGGGGTCACGTGATTGAATTTTAAGTTTGTCGGACAATGTTAGCTTGCGTTGAGACAATGTTTGGTATATAGTTGGACAATGTTACAAACTCGTAAGACAATGTTTATATATTTCCAGACAATGCTAGGATTGAATAATTTTTTTTTTTTTTACAAGTGAACAGTGCCAAACAGTAGCCGCGCTAGATTTATCATTTCTCAGTGCCAACTGCCAACCACATTGTTAAAGCCTGCCAAAAAAAAAAAAAAAAAAAAAGCTTTTGTGGATGTAAATTATTTTCAAAGAATCAATAAGAAGAAGCCAAACATCATCAATTCAACTCATCATTTTATCAGAAGAAAAATGGTGGAAAAAGAAGAAGCATGTACTATGATTGTTGAAAGAAAAGAGCTCATGATTCCACTAAATAACAATGGTGATTTACCATCTTTGAGAAAAGCTCATTTCTTGGAACCCAATTCCAACCTTCAAAGTACTCAATCATCACTACTTCCTCAACATCCTTCTGAATACCAAAATCATCCATTAAACAACAAAAAAGAKCTGATCACAATCACAAAAAGGGTTAGTTTCAATGGCATGTTAAGACCCCTTGATTCATGGAAATCATGGGTTCTTGAMTTAGAGCAATTATACCATGAAATTTGGAAGAAAGTTGGAATCTTTGATGCAATAAAAGCTTCTACTTGTCAAATAATCAAAGATGATGAGTTGATCATAAAATTGGCTGAAAAATGGTGCCCTGAAACAAGCACTTTTGTGTTTTCATGGGGTGAGTCCACTATTACTTTGGAAGATGTCATGATTTTAGGTGGTTTTTCTGTTTTGGGTAGTTCTGCTAAGAGTTACTTCAGAATMTCAGAAGGTGAAGATATGAAGAAAGTGTTGGTTGAAACTCTTAAGAACATTAAGAAAAGGAATGGTGCTTCCCATGTTACTCAGAGTGCTTGGTTGAAATATTTCAAGGGAAGTGGTGGAGAATTCGAACATGTGGCGCTTATTGTGCTATGGCTGTCAAGGTATGGCTTTGCCTCGAATTCGAATGGCGCGATTTCGTCGAATGTTTTCTCCATTGCAATTAGTCTTACCAGGGGTTTTAGGATTGCATTTGCACCAGCTATCTTAGCTGYAATGTATAGGAATTTAAGGTTGTTGAAAGATAAAATTGTAAAATGYATGATTGAAGGTCAAGATGATGGCTCAAAGCTTGTTCTTTGGGCACCTTTCCAATTGCTTCAGGTATGGGCTTGGGAGCGGTTTCCTACATTAGGTCCAAAACCCATTTCGCTCGCTCCTGGTGAGCCTAGGATCGCCCGTTGGAACAAGGCTAAGAGGCCGAAAAGGGGGGATCTTAGGCTCGGAATTGAGTCTTCTGGCAATGTTTTCTTGTGGAGGCCTTACGCTTTACAGATAAAGAACTGGGAGCTGCCTAAGTTTTACTGTGATCAAGAGATGTGGGTAGTGTTGAATTCTGAGGTAGATGATCAAATTATGTCATATGCAAGGTGCTTGAGTGCCTGTGAATTGGTAGGTATTGATTGTGTGGAGCGATATCTTCCTGAAAGAGTAGCAATGCAATTTGCACTGGATCAAGATATTATTGCTGCCAACTCGATTTCGAGATTGAGTGCTGCTTGTAATGATGATGTTGCTTGGAATAGCTAYGATAAACCACTTGATGGCTTAGAATTCTATTTACCACCTCGATTGTGTGAGGGGGGTGTTACATTAAGATATTCTGAGTGGTGGATGAAATCGGAAAAAGTTTCTGGAGTTTTCGTTAACTGTCATGGAAACAGCACTGCATACATTCCTTCTTGCTCATTGCACAGCAGTAACAGCAGGAAAGCCAATGAACTCGGTGAAGAAATCGAAGTTAATCTGCAGGTGGAGCTGAAGGGTAACACGTATGGATGCGAAGAAATTGCCATGGAGGAAGAGAAAATCATCGGCGAGGGGAGCAGGACTCTAAAGCGGCCCTGTGCTGTCAATGAACCTGTGAATGTCAGTTTGATTGATTCACAGGAAGGGCTTCAGGATGGCAGAGAAGATCTTGTGAGCAATGGTGTTGGAGAAGAAAAGGAAGACGAGTTCACTGAACATTATGTGGGCATGAATGAGGATAACAGAGTTCGGGATGAAGGTTATGAACCAGTAAATGGGGCAGAACCACATATAGGCTCTCCGACGAATGCCTTGTCTTGTGATTTGGTGAAAAACTCAATTGATGATCTTTTGACTATCAGTGACGACGATGAAGGTAGTAATGGTGTTTGTGAAGCTTTCGAGGCGCAAGGTCTTGCAATCGATGCTAGGCTTAATAGGCTTGAGAAACTGATTCTTGATCTTCAARCYGCTAAGTTAAAGTCCAAAGTACCAYAAGCCTTCACACYTACAGAGTATTACTAGGCSAGCTGCTAGCATTGCTCAGCTTTATATACTTCGTATTAGTAATGTACATATAATCGCAGTCCATATATAACATGTTTCGATAACCAAAGGCGCATAATCGCATATTATGTTAGAAGCGACACATTAACAATCAAATTATCAGGAAGTCATGGTAAGAACAGTTTTAATTGACAGCTCCCCTGAACTGCACTAGCATATCATTGATCATACAACTATACAAGTATCCTCTAATCATCATGTACTGTTACACCTTTAGCAATAATGCTCTTCTATTAGTCTTCAATTATTATGATGTYGGATCGATCCTCCGGTTTCGTTCTCGAGTCGTGTTGTTGCTTGTGGCTTTTCCCTGGCCTGTAAATTTAATGTTAACTGGAGTTGATTTTGAAGTTTAGATATGTATCTTGTGTAATGCTGCAGTGCTGCGTTATCATATGGCTTACATATATAAATATGAATACATGAATTTCAAACTAACGGAATAACTAACCGTGATTGGCGAGCGAGAGAAACAAATAAATTACATTAACATTTGCACATGAGTSTTACAAGTGTTATAAAGAAGTCTCATAAATGAAGAATTGATATAAATTAAAATGTCCCAAAAAGAAATAAAACAGGACTTACATAAATTTCATAGAACGTCCATGTGARAAGACGACATTAACTTCGTGTAACTGAAGAAGTATACATAATGTCAACCTAAACTCAAATATTTGTCTGAGTATATTCAACTGTGGCTCCCTAATATTTCTTCCATTGCATTTTCCTCATCTGAATATGCCATGGAGTTTATTATACCACTTCTCTTATATTCTTTTTCAGGAAAGCTTATATTATCTACTTCATATATATCTTTACTAGCATTTTTTGCACGTCATGTRTAGAGTTTCTTAGCTTTAATGGTGCTGCTCAGCAGCTTGTTCAATATCAGTTGCAGAGAAGATGATGATATGTTTTGATGTTGTTCAATTCTGTATTGAATGAATGAATTGCGGCACAAAGGCCTTTTGTACAATTTATATACACATACAAACATTAACCTAGTGACTAGTTGTACAAGCAAACAAGCAGAATGAGACAAGARTAGGTAGAAAGGTGACAATGACATGTAGTGATCCTAGGATGATATTGTGCTCCTAGGTTTGTAGTGACAGCAGAGAAAAAGCAAAGGCCTGATTATGGGCCTCTATTTTCTACACTCCCCCTCAAACTGGGAGTGAGGTGAAGGATGAGCTCCCAGTTTGTGCAAGAGATGTGTATGTTGAGCAGTGGAGAGCCCTTTGGTAAGGATGATGCTTAGTTGACACATATTGTGGTTGAATGACCCCACTGTTGACCTTGTCTCTCACAAAATGACARTCAACCTCCACATATTTGGTGCGTTCATGGTGGACTGGGTTGACTGCAATGGAAAGAGCAGCTTGATTGTCACATTTGAGGAGAACTGGTTGCAAGGCTTTGAGCCCCAAATCTTTGAGCAGCTGAGTGAGCCAAGTCACCTCACAAGTAGCTAGGGCCATGGCTCGATATTTTGCTTCTGCAGTTGATCTAGCAACCACTGTTTGCTTTTTGGTTTTCCAGGAGACAAGGGAGTTGCCAAGAAGGACACAAAAGCTAGTTGTGGATTTTCTGGAGATTGGACAGCTGGCCCAATCACTATCTGCATAGGCAATCAGTTTGGCACTAGATTGAGATGCTAGGAGCAACCCTTGTCCAGGTGATCCAGCCAGATATCTAAGCACTCGTTTGGCACCTTGCATATGGATATCAGTTGGTGTCTRCATGAACTGGTTGAGGGTGTGTACAACAAAGGAGATGTCAGGTCGAGTGATTGTGAGGTATATCAACTTGCCGATGAGATGTTGATACTCTCTTGGATCCTTCAAAGCTTGACCATCCTCATGATTGAACTTAACTTGGGAATCAAGTTGCAGTTTGAGAGGTTTAGTTGTATCCATGTGATGAGTCTTCAGCAGTTCAAGTGTGTATTTCCTTTGGGAGATAAATATTCCATGTATGCTTTTG
>SNQN01002506.1:0-33556 GCA_008642245.1 Bassia scoparia | reverse complement strand
CTAGTTAATGATAATAGTAGCCCAATACTATGTACAAGCAATTGGGTAAAGATATTCTTGAAACATACACATTAAGAATTTCTATTCTCTACATACACATTATATGGCTATATATATTTATTCTAAGATATTTTATTCCTACATACACATTAAAATATTAAGATATTTTGATATAGCATCAATTATCGATTGCATCTGAAAAGAGATATTATTATGACCGATTGCGATATTAACTTAAAAACAATATAAACATTCACGAATAATGGTTCGATATCATACTCCCTCTATTCATGAGTCCTACCCGTCATAATATTCATACGCTTCCACTGCATGTTTTTCTTTCGTTTATATCTTTCGGTTACCATTTGTATAAATTGTAACAATTGAATATTAATAATCTATACATTAACCCGAATCAAACAAAACCCCACATGACATATATTTATTATTATACATTAAGAAGTATTTACAAGATTCTCTTCACTTGTGATAGTTTAAAAAACGCTAATGCATGAACTTCAAGAACGGAGGGAGTAAAATAATTATTACAACTAACCGCTGCAATTAATTTATGGCCCAATTCGCTATGACTGTAATATTTCTCCTCTTAATGAGTACTGGAAAAGAAAATTAAATTATAAGAGTTTGGCGAGTCCTAAATACAACAATCAAAACAAGATTATAGTTGACTCCATAGAATTGGTTTTGTCAATGGAAAAATAAAATTTGATTTTTACGTAACGTGTTGTAGAATTTAATTAAAAATTAATATAATACTCGTGCGATGCACGGCTTATAACAAAATTCAATATTAGGTTTTTATTATTACAAAATTAATTACTCCGATATTATTAGACACTCAAATAAAATTAGGTTTTTTGCGAGAAAAGTCCTTTTAAAATATTTTTTGTGAACAAAGACCTTTATTTAAAAAAA
Source organism: Bassia scoparia (assembly GCA_008642245.1). Classification (NCBI taxonomy): domain Eukaryota; kingdom Viridiplantae; phylum Streptophyta; class Magnoliopsida; order Caryophyllales; family Amaranthaceae; genus Bassia; species Bassia scoparia. The sequence continues at coordinate 32,620 of SNQN01002506.1, read as the reverse complement.
AAAATTATGTGAAGAAGACCTTAAAAAAAATTGCGAGAAAAGGACCTTAAGTGGTTTCGACCTTTGACCATGGAAAACGACACATTGACTATGTTTGCGTCATGTAAGTTTTATCACTTTATTTAACAAAACATCATTATTTGGTTTAAGTAGAGTTTGTATTTAGTCAAAATAACTCCAAGATATTTCATAATCTACATCCAAAACATCCAAAACTTTTTTCGTCAAACCACAACCTTTGTTTTGATATAGAAATTTGAAATCATAAATCCAACAAAACAAACTGACATATAACACATATACAAATTGCTCTTAAATTTAATTATTTATCTCTTAAAACTTAAAGGAAACTAGAGCCAATCTATATTATTAAAAGAATCTTACACTCATAACCACCCGATCTTCACCACATACTCCCTCCAAAAAGTTTTTTTATATTTATTTTTCTTTTAAAAAAATTACAAAATAATAAAATAATATTTAATGTTCTTTTCCAAGCCCAATATCCGATTCAAATGTTTGTATATATTTGACTTTTAAAAAATTTCACAGTGTAACATGTAAGAAATATAGTGTTTTCTTAATCTGAAAGAGCCACAAAGCACTGAAGAGGGCATAATTTTCAATGAGCAGAATACAGTAATGTCATTCCCAAACACGATGTTCTTGATTGTTCCCAATTTTATTTTACGTCTCTTATGTTTACCCACAGACTGTCCCGATTGTATTTTAGAGTGGACATATGCGTGACAAATCAGAGGGTACAAAGCGAGAAAAGTTCAATTTACGTTTGTATTATATTCTATATTTTAATGTATTAATTTCAAAGAAATATATATTGAATAATATATTATTGTGATATTTAAGTTGTAGTGCGAGAATATTCTTATTTAATATAGTACGTATATGTATTTGTAGTTAATTTAAAAAATTAAATACAATTATTTTGTTTTATATTAATATATATATATATATATATATATTATATTATATATAATATATACTAATTAATATATATATATATATATATATATATATAGGAATGGATCATGTGAAAACACAAATCTTAGGTGAAAACTAAAAACTTTTATCTTGACCGTAGGATTTGGAGATGGACGGTACGATTTAATCTATGTATATACTTGTATTTCAAATTGGGGTACATTGAAGGTTTAAAGGAGTACACGTGTACTGTTCATCAATGGTAGCTGAAAGTCTTGTGTACCCCTTTACTGCTTGTATAGTTGTATGTATCCCTTAAAATGTAAAATGTATCCACTTATTTTGGTTTTCACGTTTTCATATAACATGTGGTTTTCACTGGATACTGACTCTCTCTCTCTCTCTCTCTCTATATATATATATTATATATATATATATATATATATTATAATATATATATATATATATATATATATATTATATATATATATATATATCAAAAACAATAAGCGAAATATCGTCGGGCCTAAATACTAGTTTTAATTATTTCAAAGTGTAATATTATAAATAAATTATGTTAAACAACATTTTATGCTAACACATAATAATACACAATTTTCAAATAATTAAGCACATTTGTATGCACATAAATAAAGTAATATTATTTAGTCTCTTTCCAATCCCTTCACACTCTTAATCTATTGTAAAACAAATGGTAGCATATTTCAGTCTCATTTTAAATTTTCATTTATTATTTGATTAGTTATGTTACTATATTTTTTTTTTTAAATTGGCACACAATGCATGCATTTGTCACAAACTCACGCATTGCTCCAAATATTGAAACTATGCACGCATTGGCTTGTTTTGCCGCGGTACGTGCATCAGTGCATATGTTACATTAGTCTAACATTACTTTCTGAGTGATATATGAAATTCTTGGAACATGAATTTTAGATTATTTTTTAAAGTTTTTTACGTGTTTTTTAAATCAATGCTTCTTTGGTTTTTTAAAGCAATAGAAACCATTTCAAATAAAATGAATGATTTATGTATTAGCTCAATCTATCCATCTATGTTCTACTCCGTATTAATTAACTATTAATAAAGCAATCTCGTCCTTTCATATTTTCCCTCCCAACTCCACCTCTACCTTATTAATTTTTGTTATTATTGCATAAAAATGTTAGAAATCATTTATTAAGGTTTGTAAATGTACTTTGAGTAATATTTTAATCATTTATTAATTAATATACATATATTATTTTTTTACGGAAAGATAATAATATTAAGCTAAATCAGACAAAACATCCGGGAGATAATATCCGGAACCTCCTCAATCCAAACGCTAAAAGAATTAAAGCTACGACTACTATTAGCTAATCTATGTGCCACTTTATTACCGTTTCTCCTAACAAAAGAAATAGAAAAGAATTACATTTAGCACCTAAATTTAATATGTCTCGAACTACAATGCCGAACATAGATCTATCAACGCAAACCTTTCTTGAGTGCTTGAACAAGATGAATGTTGTCCGACTCCGCTATCTGCTTCCTAATACCTGATCCAAGCAACTGTTATTAGTTCCCTCATGGCAAGGCCTCCGCAATATCAACATCATGAGTCACTTGTATAACTTGACTGAAAGCTAGAAGAACTTCACCTTACCATCACGAACTACACCTTCGAGCCCTGTACTGCCATCTTTAAATATAAAAGCATCGTTGTTGGCTTTTTGAAAGGGAACGCTGCTGGAGCTTGCCAGCCTTACAAGCCGAGTGCACCCCATCATTTGGAACTCTTTGACTTCTCCAAGCTTTATGATATCCTCCACTAACCCATGCTTGCTGCACCATAAGAGAAGGAAGTGATTTCTTTGCCTCAAATGCCCACTTATTTCGTGCAAGCCATATCTTCCATGCCATACTCAGAAAATATCCCACCAATCTTGGCTCAACTCAAAAAGCAAGCATTCCAATCCACTCCTGTACACTCAAGCATGCGCCTCAACAACATCAAGCCTTAAGGGGAGAGGATCGCCACAAAAGGCTGACATCATCGCATTGGAAAATAGTGTGCATTATCGTTTCAGGTTGCTACCACACTTAGGACAAGACTTTTCGATATCCATTCCCCTACTACATAGGAGATCACGAACAGGAAGCGCATTATTAACCATTTCCATCCAAACATTTTAACTTTTGGTGGGAGCTTGCTGTCCTACAGCCTTTTCCACTTTAAATCCCTTTAGAAGTTGAGTTGATGCCTTATTTGCCTCCCTGTACTGCATAGCCAGTGATAAGCACTTACGAACCGTAAAGGTACCATTCTTACTACGTGTCCAGGTCCATGTATCCTCGCAAAGCGATTGTGGAATAATTTCAGCCTGTATAGCTTGAACTTCCCAAGCATTGAAGCAATCTTTCAGTAGTTCAAGATTCCATCTGCCTTTTGAACAAGATCACGAGCCAAAGTCGGAGTTGCACACACGAATTATGTTTGGTCATTACTTTAAAATCTGGAAGCCTCGCCACCCATGGGTCGTTCCAAATGTCGATGCTGCACCCATTACCATACAATCGCCTTGCTCCTTTTGCAAAATATTCCTAGCGAACAAATCCACTTCCACGTGAAGCTAGCTATAGAATGAACTCTACCTTAAAGAACGTAGTACTAGGGAAATATTTGCTTTTTAAAATACGAGCTACGACGATTCCGTCTTTCTAAAACTCCAAGCCTACTTTGCGAGCATTGTTTGTTAAAAGGAACCAAATTTCGAAATCCGAGCCCTCCTAATTTCTTCGGAGCATACAATTTTTCCCATCCAACCCATGAATCTCTCTCTCATCCTTCCGTTGCCCCAAAAGAAACTTCTACATAAACGTTCAATTTCATTCAGGGTGCTGACGGGTAAAAGGAAACACTGCATAGCAATAGGTCGGATAGCTTGTACGACAGCTTGATTAAAATCCCCCTACCAGCTTCTGACAAGAACCTTCCTTTCAGCCCTTCAACTTTTTCAAGACTCTCTCCTGAATTGTTTGAAAAATCACTTTTTTAGAACTACCATCATATGTAGGGAGACCTAAATATTATCATGATGATCCAACAACCTTAAAAGCTAACTTCGTCTGAAGGATTTCTTTCTTTTGGGGCTCAATATTCGGCAAATATACTTCTGATTTTCCAAATTCAGTTTTTGTCCTGAAGCAGCTTTATAGATGGAAAGAATTTCTTAATACATTTTCCACTCCCTGCTCAGTAGCACGGATAAACAACATACTATCGTCGGCAAAAAATAAATGAGAGATTGGAGGAACTCTCCTACCTATTTTTAAGCCGTGGATCTCCTTATGAGCTTATGCTTCTTTCAATAGGTAGAAAAGCCTTCAGCACAAATATAATAGAAAGGCGACAGAGGATCACCTTGTCTGAGACCCGAGAGGGTCTAAAATTTCTCGCAGGCTGACCATTCACCAAAAGAGAAAAAGAGCAGGACACGCACAATTCATCACCAAATCCACATAATTCACAGGAAATCAAGCTTTAAGCATCATATTTTGCAGAAAATCCATTCTACTCGATCGTAAGCCTTACTCATATCCAATTTCAATCCCATGTAGCCTTCCTTTCCGTTTTCTGTTTTCAAATAATGGAGCATTCATGGGCAATTAAAATGTTATCCGTAATTAATCGACCAGGCACAAGCCACTTTGTGATCATGGATAATATAAGGTAGAATACTCTTAAGACGATTAGCCAGCACTTTAGCAACATCTTATATAAGACATACATAAACTAATCGATCTAAAATCCACGGGGGATTCACAAACTTTTTTTCGGAATTAGAACAATGTGTGTTTGATTAATTAGGGTAACATTTCTCATTACCATTAAGGATAGCAAGCACCTTAGTCACCACATTCGGACCAACATATAGACCAAAATTTTTGAAAAAAGGCACACATACCATCCGGGCCAGGCCCTTAGTAGGATGCATATGATAGAGAGCGTCAAAGAACCTCCTCTCCCGTATAAGGCTTAATCAGCTGGTCCATCATCTCATTTGAAAGAATAGGCTTGACTTTTGAAATTCTGGGTCATGTCACGGATTCATTGCTGTGAATAAACTCCTCAAAATGTGTGTGAGCACCTCCATAATATCCTTTTTTCCTCATACAGGTTGCCTGCCGCATCTTTAATTGTTTAATGTTATCCTTTCCCTCCTTTGTAGCTTATGATGAAAAAAACTAGTATTTCTGTCCCCATGTATTCAACCATTCTGTCTACTTTCTTTGCCGCCAATACATCTCTTCCCATGCCTCAAGCTCATCCATGCGCATCTCCACTTCCTTAATCTGGTTTATAACTTCCTCTGATTGTGGTTTGGACATTAGCTCTCTCATTTGTGCATACAGATCTGATTTCTTATCAAAAGCCCCAAACTTCTCCTTGCTCCATGTGGCCAGTTTATTGGAAGTGCGAATCAGATTGAAGGAAACGTCCGACCCAGCATCCCATGAGTTTAGAATGACCTCCTCGCATGATTCATCCCTTGTCCACATCTCCTTGAACCGAAATAGCTTACGCTTCTTTTCTCCTTTGGGACACTCACCAATGCCTTAATAGCAGACAAATAGGGAGATGATCAGACTTTCGCTTCTCCAAATGGGAGACATACGATCCTCCAAATAAATCTTTCCATGCTTGGTTAACAAGGAACCTATCCAACCTCTCCTGGAGATTATCGGACCACTTTTGGTTATTATTCCAAGTAACATATGGCCTGTGAAAGTAAGATCAATATAACCACACAAATCAATTACATTATTAAACTCTCAGCATGTTCAAAGTTAAAATCATGGCTCCTTGCTTCTCCTCACTCCACCTCATTAAATTCCAATCACCTCCACAAACCCATGGTTTCGAGTTATTGTCGCTAAAAGCTTTAAGAGTTTCCATGTCTGATGCTTGTTGAGTCCTCTGAATCCATATACTCCATTAAAGTGCCACTCATGCCATCTGCAGCTGTGACATCTACATCAATATAATTGCCGACCAGACATCAAAGAAAACTGTCACATCTTCCTTCCACAATAGGGCTAGACCACCCCTCCGCCTTTTACCTTCTCCTTTGCATCCCACACCCAAATAACCATTAAAGCGTAGGCGAGTTTGATCCTCTCTAGTTCGTGCATATGTGCCTCGTTTCTTGAAGGAAATCAACTGTGGACTTTCAATGAGAGCAAACGTCTCAACGCACTAACTGCCATGGGCTCCCCAACCACGACAATTCCAAGCAAGGATCTTCATTGATGAGGGAGAGCATTATGGCTGCCGCGCCGTCGATTTGCATCGTATTAGTGTTGTAACCATCATTATTCAAGCTGTTATGGAACACTTCTTCAACCTGCGTGGTTTGCCTTCTAATTGATGCACTGATTTCGCTACGACATCTCTTTGAAAATCTCCCCTGTAGTGCCTCCGTGTTCTCTGGACTCTTATATATTGTAGCACAAGCATTGTTATCCTTCCCAGAATTTGCTGTACAATACAATTCGATAGTGAGCGTCGTAATCCAAATTCAGATATGTTGTTACTTTGTTTATCGAATTTTAATTTAATCGAGCTTTGCTTGCTTGTATCCCCTGTTTTAACTCTTGAAATTGCTTCTGCTCCTCCTCCACCTTAGCTTCGTTAAATCTGCCTCTTTAGGGGAGCTTTAACCAACTTTCATAGGGTAATCAGAGAGTCCATGCCTTCAAAATACTTCAGCATTGATAGATGGTATGACCAAAGACCATAGATGTGGCAAAAGTCCTGATTCTCTCGTACGTAAAGCGTATTAACTTCGTCCCCTGCATAGCTACCTTTGTCAGCGTTTGAGAGGTTTTGTAATATCCAGATCAACGCGAAATCGAGTATTTGTCCCATGTAACCATGTCTGATGCTTCGCACTCGATAAATTCGCCCATGCTATTGCAAGGGATTTCGCCATTGTCATCGTCCTCTTATTAAGGGGCAAATCCATGCTCTCACCCAGAATCTTATTGTTTTGAATTCAATATCAGAGGGCTACACAGCCCCATCAATCTCCTTAAAAATTATAGTGCACTCGGAAAGACCAAGGACCACCCTCATAGCTTTGCTCTGTCGTGGGAAGAGAAGAACTGAAATATATACACGTTGTTGTCGATTTCCTTCACCACTAGACCCTTATCCAACCTCCATGCATTCTTGAGATTATTCTGAATAGCATCAATGCTGAAGGAATTTTTCGTTAAAATCCTACCAGCAAGACATAATCGAATTTGCTCTGAAACAATCTCATCTTCTTCAGGATAAAACACTCCATAATCTCTTCTTCTTCTTCCGTCATTGACAAAGTTTGTAGCTTATGCTCCATCGTTCCATGTTTACGAGATTAATGCAAAAGAAAAAACACAGGCTGAAACAACCGTGGTAAGACTAATATACAACCAGAAATATGAACGAGAAACCTTACCTCAAAGATTTAATTAGGAAGGGATGAATGACTCTTACAAAACAAACCCTAGAAGCCGAGAAGAACCTAGAGAGAATGTAAGAGAATAATCACATTGGCAATGGCCATACTATATTATTTTTTGGTGCTAATCGATATAACTATAAAATCTACGGAGATATATTATCATAAATAAAACTTTATTGTGAAATAATCATAATAAAAAAAAGTCTTATGATTGATTAGAGTATTTGTTATTTTTAAAAAGCCTAGAATATATTTAGGGATTATCTAGCTTTATTAAATATACAAATGAAAGAGTTTGAATGTTTGACTTACATACTACGGAGTAGATATTATTGAATAAATAAGCAATATTTAAATTTTAGTTATAATTAGTATAACATGTTACTTCGCACAATTTTATTTTTTATTGGAAAAATTGTCAACAATTAACCTACTTTTTTCCACTTTTGTAAACAACTACCCATATTGTATTTTATTTAAAACAAACTACCCATATTTTCAATTTTTTTGCGAATCACTACCCAATTTGGATTTTGGCCACTCAACACCGTATTAACCACCACAAACCACTCCAACGCGGCATTCATTGCAAAACCACCCAACTTTGTTGTTTTCCACTCAAAACCACCCAACACCACCAAACAACTCAATCACCAAACTCGTCACACTTAGTTTTTAGCCTTTTCTCAGCTATCCATTCATTTATGAATATGGTTCCTTCATAAAATTGTAAGATCTCGGAACAATACATGAAATAGGATCAAAGATCACGTGATTTGGAGTTGTTTTCAAGTAGTTATGCTTCCGCAAGTTTGAAATTCTGAAAGTGGTAGTGATCGCAAACAAAACATAAAATGGGTAGTTGTTTTAAATAAAACAAATTGGTAGTTTTTCAAAAGTGACAAAAAAATGGGTAGTTTTTTGACAATTTTGCCTTTTTTTATTAGAGCTTCTTATACAGAATAAGTCATTAATACATGTAGTATGAGGTGAAAATAATTCATATTAATTTAATATTTAATTAAAAATCAAATTTATACTCCATCCCATCCGTTCCACTAAATTATGTTGTATTGGAATTTCTAAATTTTCTTCAATATTATAAAGGAATATAGTCAAAGTGATGTCTGTAAAATCGTCTAATGAGTAGTTTATAAAATCCATTATTATAATTTTTACTTATATATAATCAAAGATATTTACTATTAAATTGTATATTGACAAACATTGTAAAGTAAAAGTGGACATGATTTAGTGAAACAGGACAATTATATATGGCAATTGTAATTGCATGGGATTCAATAATATAGACATAATTACAATTTTTTACTTAAAGTTTTTTTTAATAAAATAAAGATTTTTAAAAAGGAAAAATAAACTAATAATGCCCACCTTTTGCCTTTGGTGGTCTTGCATGAATAATTTGACCTGACATTATTTACGGAATATACTAACCTTGTACCTTATTTCACCATTATACTAAAACCTAATCTTTACCACAAAATTCTCTCTCCTCACCTAATAGCAGAGTTAAGTCTTGAAAAAAAACTAATTAATAATAAAATATTATACTCATGCTCATACTAACTATACTATACTTTTATACTAATACTATACTGCTGTTGCTGCTGCTGCTGCTGCTGCCTGCTCATTGCTGCTCATGGCGCTCTTGCTGCTTGCTGCTGCTGCTGACTGCTGCTTGCTTGCGCGCTGCTGCTGGCTTGCCATGCTGCTCATGCTGGCTCTGCTGCTGCTGTCTGCTGCTGCTGTGCTGCGCTGCTGCTGCTGCTGCGATGCTGCTGCGCTGCTGCTGCTACCTGCTGCTGCTACACTACTTACTACTACTACTGCTGCTGCTACTACTATACTTGCTACTGCTTACTCTGACTGCTACTGCTATGCTACTACTACTGCTACTGCCTCTGTACTGCACTGCTACTGTACTACTCTACTACTACTACTACTACACTACTACTACTACTATACTACTGCTACTGCTGCTACTGCTACTGCTACTACAGCTACTACTACTTCACGCACTGCTATCGCTCTGCTACTGCTATCTGCTACTGCTACTGCTACGCTCTTCTACTGCTACGCTACTGCTCACTTACTGCTATTGCTATGCTACTGCATGCTACTGCACTAGCTACTCGCTACTGCTACTTGCTACTGCTACTACTACTATACTACTACTACTACTATTCCACCATCACCATCCACACCTTCAACTGACTACGTGCACCACCACCACTCTCTCTCACTATCATACACCACTCTCTGCCCACCATCATCCACATCCCCCCATCGCACACCAACCCAGTACTGGAAAAGAAAATTAAAAATTATAAGAGTTTGGCGAGTCCCTAAATACAACAAATCAAAACAAGATTATAGTTTGACTCCATAGAATTGGTTTTGGTCAATGGAAAAATAAAATTTGATTTTTACRTAACGTTGTAGCAATTTAATTAAAAATTAATATAATACTCGTGCGATGCACGGCTTATAACAAAATTCAATATTAGGTTTTTATTATTACAAAATTAATTACTCCGTATTATGTATTAGACACTCAAATAAAATTAGGTTTTTTTGCGAGAAAAGTCCTTTTAAAATATTTTTTGTGAACAAAGACCTTTAATTTTAAAAAAAAAAATTATGTGAAGAAAGACCTTAAAAAAAATTGCGAGAAAGGACCTTAAGTGGTTTGCGACCTTTGACCATGGAAAACCGACATTGACTATGTTTGCGTCATGTAAGTTTTATCACTTTATTTAACAAAACATCATTATTTGGTTTAAGTAGAGTTTGTATTTAGTCAAAATAAACTCCAAAAGATATTTCATAATCTACATCCAAACACATCCAAAACTTTTTTCGTCAAACCACAACCTTTGTTTTGATATAGAAATTTGAAATCATAAATCCAACAAAACAAACTTGACATATAACACATATACAAATTGCTCTTAAATTTAATTATTTATCTCTTAAAACTTAAAGGAAAACTAGAGCCAATCTATATTATTAAAAGAATCTTACACTCATAACCACCCCGATCCTTCACCACAACCTCTCCCTCCAAAATAGTTTTTTTATATTTATTTTTTCTTTTAAAAAAATTACAAAATAATAAAATAATATTTAATGGTTCTTTTCCAAGCCCAAATATCCGAATTCAAATGTTTGTATATTATTTGACTTTTAAAAAATTTCACAGTGTAACATGTAAAGAAATATAGTGTTTTCTTAATCTGAAAAGAGCCCACAAAGCACTGAAGAGGGCATAATTTTCAATGAGCAGAATACAGGTAATGTCATTCCCAAACACGATGTTCTTGATTGTTCCCAATTTCTATTTTACGTCTCTTATGTTTACCCACAGACTGTCCCGATTGTATTTTAGAGWGGAACATATGCGTGACAAATCAGAGGGTACAAAGCGAGAAAAGTTCAATTTACGTTTGTATTATATTCTATATTTTTTAATGTATAATTTCAAAGAAATATATATTGAATAATATATTATTGTGATATTTAAGTTGTAGTGCGAGAATATTCTTATTTAATATAGTACGTATATATGATTTGTAGTTAATTTAAAAAATTAAAATACAATTTATTTTATTTTTATATTAATTATATATAATATATATATTATTTATATATAATATATATATATATATATATATATACTATATTATATATATATATATATATATATATATATATATAGGATATATAGGATAGTCATGTGAAACAACAAAATCTTAGGTGAAAACTAAAAACTTTAATCTTGACCGTTAGGATTTGGGATGGACGGTCACGATTTAATCTATGTATATACTTGGATTTCAAATTGGGGTACATTGAAGGTTTAAAGGAGTACACGTGTACTGTTCATCAATGGTAGCTGAAAGTCTTGTGTACCCCTTTACTGCTTGTATAGTTGTATGTATCCCTTAAAATGTAAAATGTATCCACTTATTTTGGTTTTCACGTTTTATATAACATGTGGTTTTCACTGGATACTGACTCTCTCTCTCTCTCTCTCTCTATATATATATATTTATATATATATATATATATTATATATAATATATATATATATATATATATATATATATATTATATATATATATATATATCAAAAACAATAAGCGAAATATCGTCGGGCCTAAATACTAGTTTTAAATTATTTCAAAGTGTAATATTATAAATAAATTATTTCAAACAACATTTTATGCTAACACATAATATACACAATTTTCAAATAATTAAGCACATATTGTATGCACATAAAATAAAGTAATATTATTTAGTCTCTTTCCAATCCATTCACACTCTCTAATCTATTGTAAAATCCCAAATGGTAGCATATTTCAGTCTCATTTTAAATTTTCATTTATTATTTGATTAGTTATGTTACTATATTTTTTTTTTTTAAATTGGCACACAATGCATGCATTTGTCACATAACTCACGCATTGCTCCAAATATATTGAAACATATGCACGCATTGGCTTGTTTTTTGGCACGCGGTACGTGCATCAGTGCATATGTTACATTAGTCTAACATTACTTTCTGAGTGATATATAGAAATTCTTGCGAACATGAATTTTAGATTATTTTTTAAAGTTTTTTACGTGTTTTTTAAAATCAATGCTTCTTTGGTTTTTTAAAGCAATAGAAACCATTTTCAAATAAAATGAATGATTTATGTATTAGGCTCAATCTATCCATCTATGTTCTACTCCGTATTAATTAACTATTAATAAAGCAATCTCCGTCCTTTCATATTTTCCCTCCCAACTCCACCTCTACCTTATTAATTTTTGTTATTATTGCATAAAAATGTTAGAAATCATTTCATTAAGGTTGATAAATGTACTTTGAGTAATATTTTAATCATTTATTAATTAATATACATATATTATTTTTTTTTACGGAAAGATAATAATATTAAGCTAAATCAGACAAAACATCCGGGAGGATAATATCCGGAACCTCCTCAATCCAAACGCTAAAAGAATTAAAGCTACGACTACTATTAGCTAATCTATGTGCCACTTTATTACCGTTTCTCCTAACAAAAGAAATAGAAAAAGAATTACATTTAGCACCTAAATTTAATATGTCTCGAACTACAATGCCGAACATAGATCTATCAACGCAACCTTTCTTGAGTGCTTGAACAAGATGAATGTTGTCCGACTCCGCTATCATGCTCCTAATACCTGACTCCCAAGCAACTGTTATTAGTTCCCTCATGGCAAGGGCCTCCGCAATATCAACATCATGAGTCACTTGTATAACTTGACTGAAAGCTAGAAGAACTTCACCTTTACCATCACGAACTACACCTYCGAGCCCTGTACTGCCATCTTTAAATATAAAAGCATCGTTGTTGGCTTTTGAAAGGGAACCTGCTGGAGCTTGCCAGCCTGTACAAGCCGAGTGCACCCCATCATTTGGAACTCTTGACTTCTCCCAAGCTTTATGATATTCCTCCACTAACCCCACTGCTTGCTGCACCATAAGAGAAGGAAGTGATTTCTTTGCCTCAAATGCCCACTTATTTCGTGCAAGCCATATCTTCCATGCCATACTCCAGAAAATATCCCACCAATCTTGGACTCAAACTCAAAAAGCAAGCATTCCAATCCACTCCTGTACACTCAAGCATGCGCCTTCAACAACATCAAGCCTTAAGGGAGAGGATCGCCACAAAAGGCTGACATCATCGCATTGGAAAATAGTGTGCATTATCGTTTCAGGTTGCTCACCACACTTAGGACAAGACTTTTCGATATCCATTCCCCTACTACATAGGAGATCACGAACAGGAAGCGCATTATTAACCATTTTCCAKCCAAACATTTTAACTTTTGGTGGGAGCTTGCTGTCCTACAGCCTTTTCCACTTTAAATCCCCTTTAGAAGTTGATGTTGATGCCTTATTTGCCTCCCTGTACTGCATAGCCAAGTGATAAGCACTACGAACCGTAAAGGTACCATTCTTACTACGTGTCCAGGTCCATGTATCCTCGCAAAGCGATTGTGGAATAATTTCAGCCTGTATAGCTTGAACTTCCCAAGCATTGAAGCAATCTTTCAGTAGTTCAAGATTCCATCTGCCTTCTTGAACAAGATMACGAGCCAAAGTCGGGAGTTGCACACACGAATTATGTTTGGTCATTACTTTAAAATCTGGAAGCCTCGCCACCCATGGGTCGTTCCAAATGTCGATGCTGCACCCATTACCATACAATCGCCTTGCTCCTTTTGCCAAAATATTCCTAGTCGAACAAATCCACTTCCACGTGAAGCTAGCTATAGAATGAACTCTGACCTTAAAGAACGTAGTACTAGGGAAATATTTGCTTTTTAAAATACGAGCTACSAACGATTCCGGTCTTTCTAAAATCCTCCAAGCCTACTTTGCGAGCATTGTTTTGTTAAAAGGAACCAAATTTCGAAATCCGAGCCCTCCTAATTTCTTCGGAGCATACAATTTTTCCCATCCAACCCAATGAATCTTCTTCTCATCCTTCCGTTGCCCCCAAAAGAAACTTCTACATAAACGTTCAATTTCATTCAGGGTGCTGACGGGTAAAAGGAAACACTGCATAGCATAGGTCGGGATAGCTTGTACGACAGCCTTGATTAAAATCCCCCTACCAGCTTCTGACAAGAAACCTTCCTTTCAGCCCTTCAACTTTTTCAAGACTCTCTCCTGAATTGTTTGAAAAATCACTTTTTTAGAACTACCATCATATGTAGGGAGACCTAAATATTTATCATGATGATCAACAACCTTAAAAGCTAACTTCGTCTGAAGGATTTCTTTCTTTTGGGGCTCAATATTTCGGCTAAATGATACTTCTGATTTCTCCAAATTCAGTTTTTGTCCTGAAGCAGCTTTATAGATGGAAAGAATTTCTAATACATTTTCCACTCCCTGCTCAGTAGCACGGATAAACAACATACTATCGTCGGCAAAATATAATGAGAGATTGGAGGAACTCTCCTACCTATTTTTAAGCCGTGGATCTCCTTATGAGCTTATGCTTCTCTCAATAGGGTAGAAAAGCCTTCAGCACAAATAATAAATAGAAAGGGCGACAGAGGATCACCTTGTCTGAGACCCGAGAGGGTCTAAAATTTCTCGCAGGCTGACCATTCACCAAAGAGAAAAAGAGGCAGGACACGCACAATTCATCACCAAATCCACATAATTCACAGGAAATCAAGCTTTAGCATCATATTTTGCAGAAAAATCCATTCTACTCGATCGTAAGCCTTACTCATATCCAATTTCAATCCCATGTAGCCTTCCTTTCCCGTTTTCTTGTTTCTCAAATAATGGAAGCATTCATGGGCAATTAAAATGTTATCCGTAATTAATCGACCAGGCACAAGCCACTTTGTGAATCATGGATAATATAAGGTAGAATACTCTTAAGACGATTAGCCAGCACTTTAGCAACAATCTTATATAAGACATTACATAAACTAATCGATCTAAAATCCACGGGGGATTCACAAACTTTTTTCTCGGAATTAGAACAATGTGTGTTTGATTAATTAGGGTAACATTCTCATTACCATTAAGGATAGCAAGCACCTTAGTCCACACATTCGGACCAACAATAGACCAAAATTTTTGAAAAAAAAGAGCACACATACCATCCGGGCCAGGCGCCTTAGTAGGATGCATTGATAGAGAGCGTCAAGAACCTCCTCTCCGTATAAGGCTTAATCAGCTGGTCCATCATCTCATTTGAAAGAATAGGCTTGACTTTTGAAATTACTGGGTCCATGTCCACGGATTCATTGGCTGTGAATAACTCCTCAAAATGTTGTGTGAGCACCTCCATAATATCCTTTTCTTCCTCATACAGGTTGCCTGCCGCATCTTTAATTGTTTGAATGTTATTCCTTTCCCTCCTTTGGTTAGCTTTATGATGAAAAAAACTAGTATTTCTGTCCCCATGTATCAACCATTCTTGTCTACTTCTTTGCCGCCAATACATCTCTTCCCATGCCTCAAGCTCATCCATGCGCATGTCCACTTCCTTAATCTGGTTTATAACTTCCTCTGATTGTGGTTTGGACATTAGCTCTCTCATTTGTTGCATACAGGATCTGATTTCTTTATCAAAAGCCCCAAACTTCTCCTTGCTCCATGTGGCCAGTTTATTGGAAGTGCGAATCAGATTGAAGGAAACGTCCGACCCAGCATCCCATGAGTTTAGAATGACCTCCTCGCATGATTCATCCCTTGTCCACATCTCCTTGAACCGAAATAGCTTACGCTTCTTTTTCTCCTTTGGGACACTCACCAATGCCTTAATAGCAAGACAAATAGGGAGATGATCAGACTTTCGCTTCTCCAAATGGGAGACATACGATCCTCCAAATAAATCTTTCCATGCTTGGTTAACAAGGAACCTATCCAACCTCTCCTGGAGATTATTCGGACCACTTTGGTTATTATTCCAAGTAAACATATGGCCTGTGAAAGTAAGATCATATAAACCACACAAATCAATTACATTATTAAAACTCTCAGCATGTTCAAAGTTAAAATCATGGCCTCCTTGCTTCTCCTCACTCCACCTCATTAAATTCCAATCACCTCCACAAACCCATGGTTTCGAGTTATTGTCGCCTAAAAGCTTTAAGAGTTTCCATGTCTGATGCTTGTTTGAGTCCTCTGGAAATCCATATACTCCATTAAAGTGCCACTCATTGCCATCTGCAGCTGTGACATCTACATCAATATAATTTGCCGACCAAGACATCAAAGAAACTGTCCACTCTTCCTTCCACAATAGGGCTAGACCACCMCTCCGCCTTTTACCTTCTCCTTTGYATCCCACACCCAAATAACCATTAAAGCGTAGGCGAGTTTTGATCCTCTCTAGTTCGTGCATATGTAGCCTCGTTTCTTGAAGGAAAATCAACTGTGGACTTTCAATGAGAGCAATACGTCTCAACGCACTAACTGCCATGGGGCTCCCCAACCCACGACAATTCCAAGCRAGGATCTTCATTGATGAGGGAGAGCATTATGGCTGCCCGCGCCGTCGATTTGCATCGTATTAGTGTTGTAACCATCATTATTCAAGCTGTTATGGAACACTTCTTCAACCTGCGTGGTTTGCCTTCTAATTGATGCACTGATTTYGCTACGACATCTCTTTGAAAATCTCCCCTGTAGTGCCTCCGTGTTCTCTGGACTCTGATATATTGTAGCACAAGCATTGTTATCCTTCCCAGGAATTTGCTGTACAATACAATTCGATAGTTGAGCGTCGTAATCCAAATTCAGATTATTGTTGTTACTTTGTTTATCGAATTTTAATTTTAATCGAGCTTTGCTTGCTTGTATCCCCTGTTTTAACTCTTGAAATTGCTTCTGCTCCTCCTCCACCTTAGCTTCGTTAAATCTGCCTCTTTTAGGGGAAGCCTTTAACCAACTTTCATAGGGTAATTCAGAGAGATCCATGCCTTCAAAATACTTCGAGCATTGATAGATGGTATGACCAAAGCAACCATAGATGTGGCAAAAGTCCATGATTCTCTCGTACGTAAAGCGTATTAACTTCGGTCCCCCTGGCATAGCTACCTTTGTCCAGCGTTTGAGAGGTTTTGTAATATCCAGATCAACGCGAAATCGAAGGTATTTGTCCCATGTAACCATGTCTGATGCTTCGCACTCGATAAATTCGCCCATGCTATTTGCAAGGGATTTCGCCATTGTCATCGTCCTCTTATTAAGGGGCAAATCCCATGCTCTCACCCAGAATCTTATTGTTTTGAATTCAATATCAGAGGGCTACACAGCCCCATCAATCTCCTTAAAAATTATAGGTGCACCTCGGAAAGACCAAGGACCACCCTCATAGGCTTTGGCTCTGTCGTGGGAAGAGAAGAACTGAAATATATACACGTTGTTGTCGATTTCCTTCACCACTAGACCCTTATCCAACCTCCATGCATTCTTGAGATTATTCTGAATAGCATCAATGCTGAAGGAATTTTTCGTTAAAATCCTACCAGCAAGACATAATCGAATTTGCTCTGAAACAATCTCATCTTCTTCAGGATCAAAACACTCCATAATCTCTTCTTCTTCTTCCGTCATTGACAAAGTTTGYAGCTTATGCTCCAATCGTTCCATGTTTACGAGATTAATGCAAAAGAAAAAACCACAGGCTGAAACAACCGTGGGAAAGACTAATATACCAGAAATATGAACGAGAAACCTTACCTCAAAGATTTAATTAGGAAGGGATGATGAACTCTACAAAACAAACCCTAGGAAAGCCGAGAAGAACCCTAGAGAGAATGTAGAGAGGAATAATCACATTGGCAATGGCCATACATATATTATTTTTTGGGTGCTAATCGATATAACTATAAAATCTACGGAGTATATATTATCATAAATAAAACTTTATTGTGAAATAATCATAATAAAAAAAAAGTCTTATGATTGATTTAGAGTATTTTGTTATTTTTAAAAAGCCTAGAATATATTTAGGGATTATCTAGCTATTTAAATATAACAAAATGAAAGAGTTTGAATGTTTGACTTACATACTACGGAGTAGATATTATTGAATAAATAAGCAATATTTAAATTTTAGGTTATAATTAGTATAAACATGTTACTTCGCACAATTTTTATTTTTTATTGGAAAAATTGTCAACAATTACCTACTTTTTTCCACTTTTGTAAACAACTACCCATATTGTATTTTATTTAAAACAACTACCCATATTTTCAATTTTTTTTGCGAATCACTACCCAATTTTGGATTTTGGCCACTCAACACCGTATTAACCACCACAAACCACTCCAACGCGGCATCTCAATTGCAAAACCACCCAACTTTGTTGTTTTCCACCTCCAAAACCACCCAACACCCACCAAAACAACTCAATCACCCAAACCTCGTCACACTTATTTTACCTTTCTCAGCTATCCATTCATTTTATGAATAATCCTTCATAAAGTTGTAGATCTCGAAACAAACATGAAATAGGATCAAGAATCACGTGATTTGGAGTTTTTCAAGTAGTTATGCTTCCGCCAGTTTGAAATTCTGAAGTGGGTAGTGATTCGCAAACAAAACAATAATGGGTAGTTTTAAATAAAAAAACAATTGGGTATTGTTTCAAAAGTGACAAAAAAATGGGTATTTTGAATTTTTCCTTTTTTTATTGAGCTTCTTATACAGAATAAGTCATTAATAAACATTAGTATGAGGTGAAAATAATTCTATTAATTTAATATTTAATTAAAAATCAAATTAATACTCCATCCCATCCGTTCCACTAAATTCATGTTGTATTGAGAATTTTCTAAATTTTCTTCAATATATAACAATGAATATAGTCAAGTGATGTCTTGTTAAAATCGTCTAATGAGTAGTTTATTAAAATCATTATTATAATTTTTACTATATTTAATCAAAGATATTTGACTATAAATTGTATATTGACAAACATGTAAAGTAAAAGTGACATGAATTATAAACAAGGACATTATATATGGCCAAATTGAATTGCATGGATCAATAATATAGGACATAATTACATTTATTTACTTAAAGTTTTTTTAATAAAATAAGATTTTTTAAAAAGGAAAAATACAAACTAAAATCCCACCTTTTGCCTTTTTTGTCTCACATGAATAATTTACCTGAACATTTACGGAATATACTAACCTTGTACCTTATCTTCATCCATTATACTAAAACCTAACTTTACCTACAAATTCCTCTCCTCACCTATAATAGCGTTAAAGTCTTGAAAAAAAACTAATTAATAATACAAATATTAATACTCATGCTCATACTATTACTTATACATACTTTATACTAATACTACTACTGTGCTGCTGCTCGCTGCTGCTGCCTGCTCATGCTGCTCTTGCTGCTCTGCTGCTGCTGCTGCTGCTGCTGCTGCTGCTGCTGCTGCTGCTGCTGCTCATGCTGCTCATGCTGCTCACTGCGCTGCTGCCGTCTGCTGCCTGCTGCTGCTGCTGCTGCTGCTGCTGCTGCGCTGCTGCTCACTGCGTGCTGCTATACTACTATACTACTACTGCTGCTGCTACTACTACTACTGTACTGCTAACTGCTACTGCTACTGCTACTGCTACTACTACTGTGCTTACGCTACTGCTACTGCTACTGCTACTACTAACTACTACTACTTACTACTACTACACTACTACTACTATACTACTGCTACGCTCTACTGCTACTGCTACTACAGCTACTACTTACACTACTGCTGCTACTGCCTGCTACTGCACTGCTACTGCTACTGCTACTCTACTGCTACTGTACTGCACTCTATCTATGCACTCACTCTTGCTACTGCTACTGCTACCTACTCTACTGCTACTGCTACTACTACTACTACTACTACTACTACTACTTCACCATCACCATCCACCTTCAACTGACTACGTGCCACCACCACCACTCCTGCTCACCTATCATACCCACTCTCTGCCCACCCATCATCCACCATCACCCCACGCACACCACCACCCTCGCAGCGGGATACCACCATCGCCGCTATCCACACCCATCTGCACCACCCTCTGCCCACCATCAACCACTTTGCACATCCAACCACCCTCCGCCACTCCATAACCATAATCCCTAAATCAAAAACCAAATCCCCAAATCAAATCGAAAATCAAAATCAAGAACAAATCGAAAAAGATCACAAACAAAGTCAAAATCAAATTCGAAATCAAATCTAAATCGCTAAGGGGTGACGAGGGAGGGGAAGAGAGTCGGTGTGAAAGTTCTAGTTTTGGGGTGTTTTCAAAGGGTATTTCGGCGTGTGAAGGGTTATTCAGATAGGGGTGTTTCGAGTGGGAAAGTATTAGGCGCATGTAGGCATCGCGAGGCGTTTGAAGAGCCGTCAGGAGTTAGGGAAGGAGAGTCAAGAGCCAGCGAGGAATTAGTGAAGGTGATGTGGTGGTCGGTGTTTGAGATGATGAGCTTTTTTTAAAAAAAAAGGAAAAATAGAAAAAAATGGTAGATTTAGAATAGGAATGACCTGATTATTAGGTTCGTCATTTAGTATAATAGTTGAATATAAGGGTGAAAGGTTAGTATATTCCGTAATATCGCTCAGTTCAGATTATTCAATGAAGACCACTAAAAGGTGGGATTATTCGTTTTCATTTTTCCTTTTAAAAAAATATATTAATTTAAATTTAGTTCTAAGGCAAATATGAATTTTTGAAGGGGACAACATCTTCCTCCTCTCTTTACGTGCATGAGTCACCTCRATTTGCGTGGGTAAAAAGTGATTAAGGGGTTTAATCAAAGAGTTCTTAACCCCGCTAATTTAACGGATACTAACAACGGAGTTAATGTACCCTCTAAATGGTTATGGTATGCAAATTACTAGATTAAATTAGGTTCTTGTTTTAAAAAAATATATATTAGGTCATTGTTCGCAAAAGTTATGCAATTTAACTCATTTTCCCATAGTTTACATTATATATTATTATTTCTATGACATTTAGAATGCTACAAAAATTAGGCTCCTTTTTGGGACTACCTAAAATTGAATTGAACTAGACTGAGTTAAATACTACACTTCATAGAAGTTCAGAAGAACAGAACCTTACAAGTTAAATCATATGAATTTTTCTAATATTGATTATTATTGTTGTTCATTAAACTATTAATAATGAAATCAACCTTTAATCTTATAACTAGTTTTTCTACCCGTGAAAGGCACGGGCGACATTCTTAGTTAAACTTTATCTTTTGTATAATTTTAGAATTCGAAAGTATTGTATAGAATAAAATGAAAAATGAGTACCACCAAACGTGAAAAAAAAAATAAGGGAAAAACAAATGTTTTCAAAAAATTGCCATTCGTGTTTTAACATAAATAATATCATTTTCCATCATGCGTGTCATATCTTAGGTAATTTTTAAGAGGTCGATGATATTGTTTTGATTTTGATATTCCTTTTAAAATACTAAGTATAGAGATAGAATGAGTTGAAGCTATTGTTGTAAACATTAATTACAACGATGAAATTGATAAAAAAAAAAGGGGGGAAGAAAACTAAATAAGGGAGATAATAACTTAAAGATGAAGAGATTAGAAAAAGAAAGGGCAATCAAAAGATAATGAATCGGAGATTTGAAGATAATAGAGAAGATATTAAAGAAATGCTTATAAATTGAAGTTGMGTTTAGTTAAATATATAATTGATGATGACGTGTAATTCAGAGGAAGAGAAATGATGTGTGAAGGGAGTGATTTACGAGAAGTCATGCAATGTGTCACGTGTGTATTTGGGAAAGAGTTATAWTAAATTATTAATAAGTATCAAATTTCTGACAATATATTTTTTTTATAAAAAGTTCACAAAACAAATTAAATACATCTGATATTACCAATGGGTTATGAAATATATGTCATTTATTAACTTCATATCTCAAAGGATTCTTCTCATTTATTGATGATTTGATAAAATATAAAGTTAAATATTTGAATAGCCAATCACCTAATGTAAGTGGGCCTCAGTATTTTATTGCACTATTACTTGTTGCACATTTTTATTGGTAGTTCAATGCTATGTAACTAATTTTAGTTACATGGTAACATGGAGTGTGACTTTGTGAGTGSATGTAAACTTTATCTAAGGGCGTGATTAGCATTGTTATGGTTTTCTGTTTTTGGTTCTTAGCTTAAGGGTCATGTGAAATATATCACGATCTTGATAACGGACGTCTCGAGGTATTAGTTAAGAACTAAATATATTGCCTAAAATGATATAAATTTTGGAATGCATGTCAAAATCACGCGTCAATCAGTGTAGTTAATGTTTAAATTCATTTGATATTTCCATTTTTAGTTAATTTATCTAACACTCCGGGGACGCTCGATAGCTYTTGTCAATATATCATACTAGTATAAGGTCCGACCCGTGCGATTCACGGTATTTACTAAATTTATTCATTGAAACTCTAAAAAAGAGTGAAATAAAGTTCCAATTTAATATTTGTAAGGAAAATTTGTATTGTATAACAYAATAATAGTTCAAGAGTCGTGAAATACATGTATGATATTTATTAAATTTATTCACAAGATAGAGTTCTAAAGTTATGATATAAAATTGTAATTAAATATGTGTAGGGGAACTTTGATACTCCTATCATTCAACTAAATTCATGTCATCAAGAATTCGGTACTATTCATTCATAGTAGTGACAATCTTCTAAATTCCCATCAATATATAAGAATGAGTATAAAACATTTGTTTTATACTCAATCTTACCGTAGAAAATTGATTTACGAATGTCATATGTGTTTTATAAAATTTATAAATATTATGTATACAGAGAATAAATTATCATATATTAAACGATATGTCTTGTCAAAATTTTGTATAAAAATAAATAGATTTCGTTAATGGTTATATTATGATTATATTACAATTTTATAATAATACTAAATTTTATATTGAAAGAAAATCTTCTAGAATTAATTAAAGAATTATTTATTATTTAGTTTACAAATTTAATTAATTACATAAATAATTTACAAAAAAAATGAAATTAAAAAAAAGTTTTTAAGAAAAAACTTTAACAAGAGGTGACTGTCCTATATGTGTTGTGGTGTGTTGAATAAATAATTTTATTGACTATTGCAATTATGTATATACTTCTTGAAAATGAACACACAAAAGTCCAAACCACTTTTATGTTTCCTAGTTTGATTTTTGGTTTTCAAAAAAAAAAAAAACCAAAAACAAAAATTATGATAACCGAACAAGCCCTAATTTTTTTGCTTGCCTTTATAAGGGGAAGAAACAAAGCCCTGAGAAAAGGAAAAGAAGAAATGAAAACTAAAAACAAACTATAGCTAAGAAGCAACCAAGCAAGGTGACCACCCCATGATATCCTACTCCATGATTCACTTCAACTCGATCACTTGTTCACCATAATTTTCTAAATACTAATGAGTGATAAAAAGTAGAGACGGTCCTTAATCTATTTCTCAAATTAATTTTCTCTCTACTAAACATTCACAAAAATGGATAATATAATAATAATTAATATAATAATAAAATAATAATAAAATAATAATATAATAATAATAATAATAATAATAATAATAATAATAAAATAATAATAATAATAATAATAATAATAATAATAATAATAATAATAAATAATAATAATAATAATAATAATATAAATAATAATAATAATAAAAACCACTCTGATGTTCTCATTGTCACTTTCCTTTTTCAGAAGGAAAAAAATCACATTGTGAAAATGTAGATCGACTCGCCCTAACAGAGATCCTGACATTATATGCCCTTAGACTATTACACTATAATCCAACACTACATATTGGCTACTAATTTGGAAATTCTAACTTCTCCTTACAAATGATGACAAAAATAAAGTCGCATAGAACGAGGCGAATTAAACCGAATCAAATATAACAAATTCTTTGAAATTTCCTTAAATTTTGTTTCTCGATTAACCTCTCGAAAGCAACGTGAATAACAATGCTTCATATGTTTAATTGTCATTTTTAGCATGAAATCAGTGTAGAGTTAATCACTACTAAAATTATCTCCTACAATGCCTCCATTGCATCCAGGCTATAGTAGCATAATTTCTTACATCTCTTCTTATAGATATCATTGAAAGACGGCTAGAACAGGTGAATTGACAAAAATAAAACTAAGTACGTGATTGCGCCACTATTCTCCTTAAAGTTTTTGCTCGATTCACCTCCCTATAAAACGGTTGAATTGAAAACAATTTTCAGAGCGTAGCACACTTGCTAACTCTCCATCGTATAGTTTTGTTTCTTTGGATTGAACTGAAACTATGACGTAGACGTATTAGTCCATCTCAGATAGGAAGATATTATTGAACAAGTAAATCGGAGGAATATCAGATCTAGCTGATTGTGTCAAAAATTGCGATAAAGTTTATTTCTGATTTTACAAGCTTAGAAAGTGTTGAATAAGATTGAAATGCCTCCATCTCAATTAAATTTAATTTTGTATCAAGGTAGTTTTAGTTGTTTTATCCCACGTATTTTTCAATGAACTAACTCAAAACAAATCTAAGTGATTGCGCTACAATTTTTCAATAAAGCATGCTATTTGATTCGCCTCCCTGAATTGCATTGAATGACTAATAATGTCTCCATCTTAGCAAGTTCTAATTCAATTGCATCACACAGTCGATTGTTAGTTTTCGTGCAATTTTTCAATTTTTGGATTATCTTAATCAAATCAAATTATTTCCTTCATCAATTAATATCTGATTCCAAGAAAACCACGAACAAAGAAATTCTTATTACCATTGATTCCGAAAGAACTTAGCACCTCAAAGAATGAGACGAGCTTCGTTTTCTTTAATGATAAATCCAGAAGCTGATAAACATAACTAAGCTCACTTCCATCAAGATTGAGCTATAAATTTATAGAGATAAATGACCTAGCTACTCGATTTAAGCATGCAAGGGGCAATTGTTGAGCAGGTCCTCTTAAATTTGAAAAGGGAGCGTGTTAGAAAAATTAACATTCAACATTGTAAAGAAATTAAAATCAAGCCTCGGTAATTAAAATATTTCATTAATTAAAGATGTCTTATAAAAACAACACCAACAAAATACAATCAAGATGACAGACCAACATTAAACAGGCCATCGAGATAGAAACACTTTCGTTAATGAATCACACATTATTACGTACAAACCACAATATCTATAACCTAAGTTACGGCAAATGCAATTAATCAAGCCTCCAGAATAGAAATATTTCACTACAAAAAAACCTGAGTACGTACGAATCATCAGACAACAATCAACAACTATTAATTAAGCTACAATGATGGCGTATTAATCCAAGCAATCTCCAAGATGAAACACAAATTACATTCACCATTACGGAAACATGATATTACTATTTTGCTAAAAACACAACAATTAAACGACGAACCACAACAACAACCATGCAACAACTATAATATCAAGCTACAACAACGACGAAGGATTAGCCCTAATAAAATATAATAATATCCGTGACATCAAATCTAACTAATTGTGTCAAAAATTGTATCAGTTTAATGCTTGATTTGCCTGACTAAAGACTATTGAATAAGATTGAAGCGCCTCCAACTCAATTAAATTTTAATTTTGCATTACGGTTGATTTTTTGTTTCCCACATAATTTTCGGTGAACTAAATAGAATCAAATCTAAGTGATTCGCCTCAATTTTGCCATAAAGTATGTTATTTTATTTGCGCCTCCCTAAAGTTACAATGAATAAAAACAGTCTCCTTCTTACTAGTTAAATTAATTCAACCGCATCACACATTAGTTCGTTATTAGTTTCTCACGTAATATTTCAAATAAATTGTAAGATTGAGTTAACCACAAAATTATATCCTTCATCAATTAAATTCGTCAGATTGAGATGGATTGGTAGTTGTTGATCGCATTGCTATCCGAAGCCAACCGTGTTGCAGATTGGCTTGTCAAAACAGGTGTTGATGTTGATTGTGCTTGTTTACAGGCCCTCCCACCTTCAATTGCTAGCTGACTCCTCGCGAGGAGAATTTCGGTTGTCTCTTTTCCTAGACTTTCAATAGTGAACAATTTACGCATAAATCACCAAAAAACAACTACAACTTGAAACTATGACGTAGACGTATTATCCAGTCTCTAGATAGAATGATTTATGAACAAGGTAAATCGGAGAATATCAGATCTAGCTGATTGTGTCAAAAAATTGTGATAAAGTTTATTGCTTGATTTTCCAAGCTTAGAAAAGTGTTGAATAAGATTGAAATGCCTCCCATCTCAATAAATTCTAATTTTGTATCACGTAGTTTTATTTTTGTTATCCCACGTATTTTTCAATGAACTAACTCAAAACAAATCTAAGTGATTGCGCTACAATTTTTCAATAAAAGCATGCTATTTGATTCGCCTCCCTGAAGTTGCATTGAATGACTAGCAATTGTCTCCATTAGGAAGTTCTAATTCAATTGCATCACACAGTCGATTGTTAGTTTTCGTGCAATTTTCAAATTTTTGGATTATTCTAATCGAATCAAATTATTTCCTTCATCAATTAAATATCTGATTCCAAGAAAACCACGAACAACGAATGCTTATTACCATTGATTCCGAAAACTTTAGCACCTCAAAGATGAGACGAGCTTCGTTTTCTTTAATGATAAATCCAGAAGCTGATAAACTAACTAAGCTCACTTCCATCAAGATTGAGCTTAATGAAATTTATAGAGATAAATGACCTAGCTACTCGTTTTAAGCAGGCAAGGGGCAATTGGTTGAGCAGGTCCTCTAAATTTGGAAAAGGAGTGTGTTAAAAAAATTAACATTCAACCATTGTAAAGAAATTAAAATCAAGCCTCGGGATAATTAAAATATTTTCATTAAGTAAAGATGTCTTATTAAAAACGAATCACTAGACAAAAATACAATCTAAAGCTATGACAGACGCATTAACAACCATCGAGATAGAAACACTTTCGCTTAATAAATCACACATTATTACGTACAAACCACAATATCTATAACCTAAAGTTACGGCAAATGCGAATTAATCAAGCCTCCAAATAGAAATATTTCACTACAAAAAACCTGAGTACGTACGAATCATCAGACAACAATCAACAACTATTTAATTAAGCTACAATGATGGCGTATTAATCCAAGCAATCTCCAAGATAGAAACACAAATTACATTCACCATTACGGAAACATGACTATTACTATTTTGCTGAATGGCACAACAATTACGAAACGAACCACAACCAACACATGCAACAACTATAATATCAAGCTACAACAACGACGAAGGATTAGCCCTTAATAAAATCCAATAATATCCGTGAACATCAAATCTAACTAATTGTGTCAAAAATTGTGATCAGGTTTAATGCTTGATTTGCCTGACTAAAAGACTATTGAATAAGATTGAAGCGCCTCCAACTCAATAAATTTTAATTTTGCATTACGGTTTGAGTTTTTTGTTTTCCCACATAATTTTCGGTGAACTAAATAGAATCAAATCTAAGTGATTGCGCCGCAATTTGCCATAAAGTATGTTATTTTATTCGCGCCTCCCTAAAGTTGCAATGAATAAAAACAGTCTCCTTCGTAGCTAGTTTAAATTAATTCAACCCCATCACACATTAGTTCGTTATTAGTTTCTCGCGTAATATTTCAAATAAATTTGTAAGATTGAGTTAACCACAAAATTATATCCTTCATCAATTAAATTCGTCAGATGAGAGATGGGTAGTTGTTGTATCGCATTGCTATCCCGAAGCCAACCGTGTTGCAGATTGGCTTGTCAATACAGGTGTTGATGTTGATTGTGGCTTGTTTACAGGATCCTCTCCACCTTCATTGCTAGCTCGACTCCTCACGGAGGAATTTCGTTTGTCTCTTTTCCTAGACTTTCAATAGTGAACATTATTACGCATAAACCAAAAAACAACTACAACTTGAAAACTATGACGTAGACGTATTAGTCCAGTCTCTAGGATAGAATGATTTATTGAACAAGTAAATCGGAGAATATCAGATCTAGCTGATTGTGTTCAAAAATTGCGATAAAGTTATTTCTTGATTTTCCAAGCTTAGAAAGTGTTGAATAAGATTGAAATGCCTCCATCTCAATAAATTTTAATTTTATCACGGTAGGTTTTAGTTGTTTGTTATCCCACGTATTTTTTCAATGAACTAACTCAAAACAAATCTAATGATTGCGCTACATTTTCAATAAAAGCATCTATTTGATTCGCCTCCCTGAAGTTGCATTGAATGACTAGCAATTGTCTCCATCTTAACAAGCTCTAATTCAATTGCATCACACAGTCGAATGTTAGTTTTCGTGTAATTTTTCAAATTTTGTGATTATCTTAATCGAATCAAATTATTTCCTTCATCAATTAAATATCTGATTCCAAGAAAACCACGGACAACGAATACTTATTACCATTGATTCTGAAGAACTTTAGCACCTCAAAGAATGAGACGAGCTTCGTTTTTCTTAATGATAAATCCCGAAGCTGATAAACATAACTAGGCTCAGCCTTCACTCCATCAAGATTGAGCTTAATGAAATTTATAGAGAGAAAACCTAGCTACTGATTTTGAGCAGCAAGGGTAGTTGTTGAGCAGGTCCTCTTAAATTATAAAGGAGCGTGTTAAGAAAAATTAACATTCAACCATATTAAAGAAATTAAATCAAGCTTCGGATAAAAAATATTTTCTTTAAGTAAGATGTCTTATTAAAACGAACCACCAGACAAAAAAACACTAAAGCTGTGACAGACGCATTAATCAAGCCATCGAGATAGAAACACTTTCGTTAATGAATCACACCTTATTACGTACAAACCACAATAATTCTATAACCTAAAGTTATGGCAAATGCGAATTAATCAAGCCTCCAGAATAGAAATATTTTCACTATAAAAAAAAAACCTAAGTACGTACGAATCATGACAAACAATCAATAACAAAACTATTTAATTAAGCTACAATGATGGCGTATTAATCCAAGCAATCTCCAGGATAGAAACACTAATTATATCATCATTACGGAAATATGCTTTATTACTGTTTTGATGAATGACACAACAATCACGAACGAACCACCCAACAACCACGCTGTGATACAACACAAATCAAGCTACAACAACAACGAAGATTAGCCCTAATAAAATCCAATAATACCAAATAGGGTTAAATTTTTTATTTTTTTACCATGATGACAGAAATGGGATGAAAACTTATGAACCCCAATAAATCAAATAAGAAATAATGTAATATTGTAATAATTATAAAAGTTATGTTGAACAGAATCACTCCTATTGTGTTCTCACACCAAAAACCACTATATTTCAATGATTTTTGCATTGCCTTCACACATTCTCAAACTCCTCCTCTTTTTCAACCTTTTTCTCCTCCAATTCAGCAACTTCTCTCACCAATGTAACAGTTTGTTTCATCTTTTATTTGTTTTCAAGCACTCCTTCTTCTTGTTCTTCTGTCCTTCTTCTTCTTCTTTTTGCCGTCGTTTCGACTAAAAAACTCTGCAAAAAAAATGGCACAAGTTGGAGCCATAACAAGGGAGAGTGATGAACTCATTCTCACACACCCTGATAAACAAGTTAAATTCAGAACAGCCCATTTTCTSAACCCAACCCATCATTCCTCTGACGAGAAAATGAGCAAATTCGCCCCTCCTCCCGTGGAACCATCAGAACCCATTTCGAGAAACGTTCTGAACTTTCTCAAGGAGAAGGTGGGTTTCTATGGTGTATTTAATCCGCAAAATCTTTGGATTTTATGGGTCGAAGACATGAGAGTCACGCATGGGGAGACCTGGAGAAGAGCTGGAATCTACGAGGCGATCATGGCTTCAACGATTCAGATTCCAAACTGCTACGCTTCTCTCTTAACCGTGGCTGAAAAATGGTGCTCTCATACCAACTCKTTCGTCTTCCCTTGGGGCGAAGCCACCATAACCTTRGAAGATGTTATGGCTTTGGGAGGTTACTCGGCCACAGGACACTCTGTCATGATGACGAATCTCCATACCACAGAGATGGTTAAGGCGGTACTCGAGCTGCGTAGAGTACGCAGCGCAATTAACAGAACCCGGCATAAGAAGACCACTCAGGGTCGGTGGCTCAAGAGATGGTTCTATACACGTTCGCCATACGAGCACGAAGCGTTCTTGGCGCTTTGGCTGTCCAGGTTTGTGATGTCTGGTGGGGGTGTTAATACCATTAATAAGAATATCTTTTGTATTGCTGTAGTCTTAGCTAGAGGGCATAGGATTGCTCTTGCACCTGCTGTTTTGGCTTCGTTATACAGGGATTTGAAGCCTYTGAAGGAAATGATTGTTGATGTTAAAAAAAATATGCACATTCATGCAAATAGGGAGCCTAAAACTCTACTTCGAGTTTGGGCACCCTTTAATTTGTTGCTTGCTTGGATTTGGGAAAGATTTCCGAAATTGAGCCCAAAACAAAATCCTAACATCAAGTATGGGGCTAGATTAGAGAGGTGGCGTGCAACGTTTGTTCGCTCCAATCACCTGAATAATACTAGTAATGAAGTGCATGAGATAATCGAATGTGCTGATAACTTCGTGTGGAGGCCTTATTCGACACCGTTGAAGGGCTGGTCGTTTAATCCTGATAYGGAGTCTTATATTAGGTGTATAAGGAGAAGTCTACTGGAGGGAATGGGTTGTGTCGAGTCGTATTTACCTCAACGGGTAGCTATGCAATTCGGGTTTGATCAGGATATCCCGGTCACTCCCAGGGACCCAATTTCTTACGGTATAGAACAATTTAATTCTGCTGTGAGTGAGAGGGCTTGGAATCATTATAACAGGCCGGTCCTAGAGAGGCCGTACAGGCCGTCGAAGGACCGTGAATTCGGTGCTACGTTCGATTACATCCACTGGCGGCTATCATGGTTTATGGAGAATACTGAGCATAAACATGAGGTTCCTCCTGGGCTTTAAGTGGGGAAAAGGCATGTAGCTGGCAGTGGCAACGTGGATGAGGCCGAATCGTCCGAGGGTGCCGAGAAACCGCCTTGCTGGAAAGCGCCAAAAAGGTTTGCCGAGACCCTGCTGCATTTGATCCCAAGGCAAAGTGTGCTTTGGCCTTTGAGCTAGTCCGACGGTCCTGAACACCCCTCCTGGATTTAGTCTCAAACGCAAATGGGTCGCGGCTGAAGCAGATATCTCTCGTCTTAATCCATTTGATCCCAACACCCCTGCTGATTTGATTCCAACACCCTGCTGCATTCGATCCGAAGGGCAAAAATGTGCTCGGCCTTTCGAAGCTAGTCTGACGTTTCTACACCCTCCCTGATTTAGCCAAAACGCAAAATGGCCGCGACTGAATCAGAAAAGCTTCCTCAACAGCCTCAACTTGGGTCAAAAAGGCGAAGCAGTTCTGGGAACAAACGTGTCCTGCTGAGACCATAATGTGAGTACGATTTTTAATTCTGTTCTTCATTCTGACACTAATTCTTACCTACAATGTCTCATTTTTTTTTTCCCAGGCTGGTGGAATAACAAGATCGAGACCGTGCTGTTAGCGACAATCAAGCTCCGAGCAACAAGTCAAAAGTGGCAGTGATGCTCGAGCACTGCTGCTTTCATTGATGGTGACTCCGAAGTGATTTGCTGCTGTCATGCTGCGTGCTACCGGCTCAGCAGTACATAGCAAAAACCTCAAGTCGGAGCAAGCGGCAAACCAAATGTCGCTGATTGCTAGTAATTAATAAGCTTGTACTCATGTCCATATACATCTGTATCTTTCCTGTTGATACAAATGTCGTTCGCACAGAAGTGTATGCAGGAATATCATCGGACCGTCGGTGGTGGATCTCGGCTTGTCGGAGTAGTTTATATTTGATTTGGCCTGGCCATTTGATGCTACTGATATTGTTGTGTATGGAATTATATTGTTGTTTTTTTTTTCTTTTGTTTCAGTAGTAATGTTTAATTATTATTAGTAACAGCTAACAGCATCAGCGTACATTATATTAATTGTGTGATTAGATATTTTCTTTGTCGTCCTAAATTAATATGCTAATCTTTGATTATTATTGTTCATACTTAATTTTATTCTCTTCATGCATCCATGTGATTAACATTTCTAAACAAAATAATCTCTTGAGGAAGATGGGAATATATATATATGGCATGTGTATTAGTTCGAACATGATTGATTAATTTCTGTTTAATTTATCGAAAATCGATACCTAACTATATAAACTTAGTATTCGTGCATTCTTCTCAACAAAGCCTACATGATGAATAATGCAAAAATTTACAATGGTCGTCCAAAAACACTCCACCACTACAAATGAAAGTAAGCCACTATTTTTTGCATCAAAAAAAAAAAAGTAAGCCACTAATTATTTTAGTTTTATCTTTTTGTTATATAAAATTTGTATCAAATCTCCCCTAAATATTATCTATTGTTTTGTTTTTGTGTTTGAGGTTTGCTTGATATTTATTTTTCAAAGTTAGGCTAGAAATAATTCACGATTTTTTTTT